>JAVQJZ010016958.1:0-12744 GCA_036025355.1 Leiopotherapon unicolor
ACTGAACATGACGGAATTTCAAAATAAACTCTTAATAATAATAATATAATCTAATATAATCTTCTTTAACATGAAGGAATTAAAAAATAAACTTACTAATAATATAATCTAATATAAACTTTAACGTGAATTCACTGAGCTCTGTTTGATCATTTACAGTTTAACACGTTTGTCTTGAAGCTGTAACGAACAACCTTGGTTTGATGTCTGTTTGTGTGTGTGAATGCTGTTTTTTGTGCATAAAGAAATCCTGTGTGTGTGTGAGTGTGAGAGTGTGTGTGTGTGTGTGTGTGTGTGTGTGAGTGTGTGTGTGGACGTGCAGATCCTGCAGGTGTAACATCGGGACTCTAAGTTGTGTGACCGTCTCTCCGCCTGCAGATCGAGAGGCGGGATTAAAGAGGATTCACAGGGCTGCAGAGTGTGTGTGTGTGTGTGTGTGTGTGTGTGTGTGTGTGTGTGTGGTCTCTCATGGTTTATCCCTGACTAATACACTCGATTCTCTTCAAGGATGACAGCGGACAGCAGCAGAAAGTCTTCGAGCTGCTTTAACTTCACCGCCAAAGACAAAACGTCAACAAAAAGTTCACAAAAAAAAAAAAAAAGATTCTTCAATTCACTGATTTTTCACTTTAATTTGTAAATAAATCACCAAATTAAGACTCAAATATTAAAGAATACAGAAAACAGATTTACTCTGAAGTGTAAAATAATCAGGAAGTGGCTTTATATTCATATTTAACCAAAATAAAATCAAACTTAATCAATAAAGATTGATGATTTACTCTGATACAGTGTGTGTGTGTGTGTGTGTGTGTGTGCGTGTGTGCGTGTGTGTGTCGTATACTGTGTTCCACCTGGCAGACTCAGATCACATGCAAATCACAGTGGAGACGGAGAAACGCACATAAATATTCATCCACACGCATGCATATATTACTACACACACACACACACACACACACACACACACACACACACTCATAACAGCGTTACAGTTTGTAGTTTTAAAGCCGGCGTGTTGCAGCAGCAGGCCTGAAGGTGGAGGAGCAGCTTGTCCTTGAGCAACGCAGGGAGCTCGTTCACACTTTCAGACGGCAGAAATTTATTTGTTTCTTCATTTAAAAAAAAAGTTTTGTCGTGTTTCCTTTAAAATAAATTTATTTACATCTGACCTGCAGCTGAATCCATTTTTATCCACATCACGAGAAACGTTCGACTCAGGAAATACAGTTGATCCGGCGTCATTAAGAGGAAGCAGGACTTTCTTTTATTTGTGCATCCGGTGCAAAGATCACACAGCCGAGCTCCATCAGAAGAGAAAACGCTGATGAAGCAGCTTGAAACAGAGTCGGCCTCCATCTTAACTGATGTTTCACAACACGATGATGAAACAACATTCAGACATGCGCAGAAAAACGAAGAAGCATCTGTGGTCGTTGACTCTGAAATGAGACTTTTTTGCACCACAAATAAAGGAAGTTAAAAAAGTGACGCGGCGTTTAAAAGACGAGCGGCGGCTCATTGACATTTCTCGCAGATCCGACAGATTCGAAGCTTCGCAGAGTTTAAAGCTGCGGATAATTACACCCTTCACTCTCCGTCCGTCTGTCAGCTCGTCTGTTTCCACCTCGTCTTTCTTCCTCTTTCACTTCATCCCTCGAGAACAGAAACGCACATTAAAGAGGTGAAACGCTGCGACCTGCTTCAAACTTTGCTTTAGTTAAATGTAGAAAATCAGACCTTAACAGAAGAGCTGTGGTGTGTTTCAGAGTTTACGAGCAGAAATGGACTCTGCAGGTCACGTAAAGAAAGAAAATATATATAAAAAGTAAAATGTGTAATTACGCAGCTGCTGTTTTAATATGAAATCTGTGCACAGGTTTCTCATGAAGGAGCTCTGGGAGTCAGAAGAAGTAATAAAATAATCAGAAACAGAAATATATTCATGTCTGCAGACGTTCGAGTGGAAATACAAACATCAGGACTTCATCGAGAGTACAAACTCATAACTTTCATAACTCATAGCTTTACTGAGCTTTTAACTCTTTTGACCAAAAGATGCAGAGTTTTCTTTACTGTAAATTATATTTGTACTCTATATACTCGATATTTATACTGTCTGATGTTTAACAAAGTCAAAATGCCCAAAATATTTAAAACATCAACACTGCCTCGTTTCATTTTCAGCCTTTGTAAAGTGTTTTTCTGTTGTTGTGGTGAGATCTGTGACTGAATTAACCATCCGATAAAAACTAAAAATAATAATAAAACTAAAAATTAAGAAAAAATAACTACCGTATTTTCCGGACTATAAGCCGCCACTTTTTTCCCCATGCTTTGAGCCATGCGGCTTATTCAAAGGTGCAGCTTTTCTGTGGATTTTTCTTGACCCGCCAGGGGGCATTTTCGCAGGAAGTGCAAAAACGAGACAAGTGGTAAGTCAAAGTGCAAAGAAGAAAGTGCTATTTTTTATTTAGTAAAAGTCCATGAAGCAGCAGGCATGACGGAGAGATTATTCTCAAATCTTCACACTAAACTGTCGTCTTTCCCCCCTCATCATGAAAGCACACGGAGAAGTTCATATGATGCCGCTTGTTGTTCATTTTGTAACGATAATAAATGTGACTCCACAGTGTAACCGAGAGGATCCGGTCGATTTTCAAAATAAAAGATCGTTCAGACTCCGATAATAAATAAAACGGAAATAATTAATTATTTCTTGTGCGGCCCGGTACCAATTGATCCGGCGGTTGGGGGGCCCTGATCTATCCAATATATATATTTATTCATTGTAATATATAAATTTCACAACCTTGATATCGGCGGCTTATATTGCGGTGCGCTCTGTAGTCCGGAAAATACGGTAAATCTTGGATTGCACCACGATAAACGGCTGCAGGAGTCGGACGTTTCGCTCCAGGACGACGGAAACAGGCGACGTCCTGAAAACACAAAGATGTGACCGTTTTAAAAAAATAAAGCTGAAAACTGTGATTTAAAACTGAAACTTAAAAAAAGAAAGAAAATGAAAAGAGTTGTTTGCAAACTAAACCTGAGAAGAGACTGAGATTTCCTTTGTTTTCCTCTAACTCTTCCTGGCAGGTGATCCACATCACGGGCCGCCTGCGGATCAGGATGGCGCTGACGCACAGCCGCTCGGTGCCCAATCAGATCATGGGCATGGTCGTGGTCGCCCACGCGCTCCCGCCGCCGACCATCAACGAGGTCCGCATCGACTGCCAGATGTTCGTCACGCGAGTCAACATGGACCTCAAGATCGTCTACTGCGAGAACAGGTGGGAGGAAGAGGAAGAGTTTCTCCAAAATAAAAGCTTTTGAAAGTCGAACATTTTCTGCATTCGTGTTTCATACCTGCTGCTGAGGAGAGAAAAAAAGGAAAAGTTGTGGTTGTCTGAGCTTCTTATTCATGAGGACGTCTGACCCAATCCTCCCTGGTTTAACAGTGAAATATGTCGCTGATGGATCTGGCTCCTTCGCTCCGTCCAGATAACGCAGATACGCATCAGGATCTCGCTCAGGAGTTAACCGGCCGACCGAGGAGATTCATATCAGAGCGGGAAAAAAAACCTTCATGTTTTATTATAAAAGAGAGAGAGAGAGAGGAGGAAAAATGATAGTAGACAGATTGCTTTTTTTTGTGGGTGGAATAAAAAAAAGGGACACAATGCGCAGCAGATGATGATTTTCAATGCGGAGAAAGCGAACAGACGAGCGTCGCTGCCATTACAGCCCCATTTTGAGGATGAGTTTCTAAGAGAATGAGAAAATGGGAGGATGGTTTTTTATTTTTTTCTGAAGAACAGAGTGTGCTGTTATCTGCCTGCCAGACATTAGCCCCCCCCCCTGCCCGTCCTCCGTCTGAATGATACCTTAGAAATTGTTCTGTCTATCCTGTGGTGAATTTGTTCAAATTAAACCTTTTAAAGCTGATGTGTGTTACCTGTACAATAGACGGACGGGCTTCAGTCTCTGTTGTTGGGCTATTAGCTTTTTATTTTTTTATTCTTCCTTCCCCGAATCAGGGGTTTTATTTTTCAAACTATCACAACATTTCCTCTTTCGGTGTCGGTCGCAGAGCGAATACAGAAAAACGAAACCTGGATCAGAGAAATGTCGATTTTCAAAAAAAGATGGAAAAAAGGTTTTATTTATTCATCTGCAAAAACCTTTCAGCATTAAGCAAGTTTTCAGATTAAAGGACGTTTCTAAAAGACATGATCCCTCCTGATTATTTGGTTTGTAACCAGGATGTTTTGTTTTTGGACAAGATATTAAATATTTTAATGATGTGCTCTTTTTAAACTAAATCATCTTCAGCATTCTCGTGTTTTTTAAGGTTTTAAGAGTTTACCGGCTTTGTCCACAGGGGGGCGCCGACATGGAGGTGAAAAGTTGTCGGGGAAGCTTTAACGTGAAATGTTGTGAATGTTTTGTGTCTCAGGATCAGCGACTACATGGACCTGACTCCGGTGGACATTGTGGGGAAGAGGTGCTACCAGTTCATTCACGCCGAGGACGTGGAGGGAATCAGACAGAGTCACCTGGACTGTGAGTACGATCAGCTGACCTCACACTCTGCACTGATTGGACGGTCGGGTCTGTTTATTAACCACCATTGATTCCTGCAGAAGCAGTAAACCTGCGTGCATTTACTGAAAAACTGCTTGTATTTCAGTACTTCTACTTCATGATTTTACTTTATACGTACATATTCTACAACATTTCAAACGTATATATCAGACTTATTTCTGCAAAATTTATTAATCCCACATCTGAGAAATTAACTTCTAAGCAGCTCAACAGAAAGAAAAATATGAAAAGAGGCATAAAAAATTATTGGACTGGGTAATGACTTGCACATGATAAAGTGATGAAAGTGATGATAAAGATCAGTGTTATGTTGAGATAAAGAGGCTTATTGCACAGTATACATACAGATGATATAATACAGCTGCCTAATGTTTATATTTTCAGACTTTAAGAGCCTTTTGTTGCTGATGTTTTTCCACTTTTTCCTCCTCTGGTATCTGCAGAGGACGACCGGCTGCTGCGTTTCTTTATTTAAAGTTAAAGTTTAAAGTTAAAGGCCTCTCAGTGAATCTTTGGCTCTCCTGTATCTTTGAAAACTTTCCTCACAGCAGCGACTCTACAATCTTATTACCCTTGTCAGGAGACATAATCCACTCCGCCTCACACACACTCACACACACACACACGCGCGCAGGCAGAGGTTCGGTGTCGCTGTTTAGTGGCTGTCTGGATGATTTGCGGCGTGCTGTTTGTTGCTGCAGTCAGATCTTTACTGTGATGGTAAAAGCTGAGGAGGCGTTCAGGGCTCACGGCGTTTCACGGCGTGTCGGAGGCGGCGGAGGCGTTTGGGCGTAACGCCAAATAATAACAAGCAGACAGCAAGGACAACACGCCTGACGGGAGTCCGACCTCGGACCGCCACAGTCAGATCCCATCGAACGGCCGATGATTACAGTCGGACACACACACACACAAATAAGATCATTTTTTAAAGCCGCACCAACAGAAGCATTCAATAAATATCCTTTAACACACAAACACACACACACACACACGCGTGACAGCTGCAGTGTTTTATCTTTCCTCCAGACTGCAGGTTTGAACTGAAAACAAAAACTTGAAGGAGATATCTGATGTGCTCTGATGTTCATCAGGAACTTTGCACTTTCTAATAATTTCAGTTTAGCTCATCAATTGATTTTGAAGCTGCAGGATGATCTGAGTTCGTCGCCACATCTCGATCAGTGAAGGAGAGACAGCAGGAAGAGTTAGCAGCAGAGAGATAATCGACTCTGCGATGCATCTCAGTGTTTAGTTGACTGATTCCTCATCGATCAATAGTCTATAATCGATTATCAGATCAGTTTTCAGGAGTTTGGTGCTGCTAACGTGTCGCCGTGTTTCCATTTTAAAACCAGACGAGATGTCAGAGCAGCTGCAAGACACAAAAGAAATAAAACCACTGCGGCTTTTTTAAAAGACGAAGTTTGGACAAACTGGAGGAAAATAAACGGAGAGAAATCTGAAACTGAGATGATCGAGGATCGATTGATAATCGAATCATGAGCTGACTGAAGGTTCACAGCCAAACTAACTATAATACAAACAGCATGAGGGGTCAAAGGTTGAATCCTGCAAAGAAACAGATTACATTTATTGAATTTTCTTAAAAAAAAACGGGAGAAAAGTCACGTTTCAGTGCACCTGAACGTCAGTGTCACACCTGCGCTCATGTTCATGTTAAATATCAAACATTTGTTCTCCGTCACAGATTTCTTATCGGATGATTTTCAGTGAAACCGCCTTTTTTTCCGCCCGCAGTTCTCGTGACGCCTCATCAGAAAAAAGAAAAAGCACGAAGCTCCCTGAAACTTTTTCAATTACCTTCTGCAAAAGTTCCCGAGCTCTGTGGCAATCAGGAAGTGACTCTACGGCAGCCCGGCGGGGTCAGGCGGAACAAGGGGGCGACGGGGGGGTTAGGATGTGTAAAACATGAAAAAAGGAAGTGAAATATGGAGGGAGATTATTCCTCTCTGTCTGCTGTGAGGATGGGAGGTCAGAGAGGCGAGCCGGCAGCCGGCGGTTTAAATGACTCGGTTTTAGTCGAGCGTGGTCTAATACAGCACCTTCAGTCACCTCGGCCGCTCGTTTTATTCTGCCTCTTTCTAAATTAATTTCCTCTCTGAAAGGGGGGCTTTCAGAAATGGATGGCTGCGGGGCGCGGGAGGTGCTGCGTGTCTCTTCTCTCTCCGTCCTCCGTCAAAGCGCCGCAGTCAGATTGTTCTGAAATCTGCCTTTCTTTGGGCGATTTAATTCGCCGCTGATTTCAGAGCCGGCCTGATGAGCCGCGACTGTTTCAGGGGCGAAGATTTCTAAATTGGATGGTGACAAACGTGGTTTGTGTCGGCGACGAGTTTTGTTTCGGACATCGAGTCCGAGGAGGAAAAAACTGATCTGTTTGTCTGCTTCGGTTTAACTTCCAGCCGTCCTTTACTTTTTTTTTCCTTTATGGTTTGTGTTTGTGCAGCAAAAGAAGAGAAAACTGCACCTGAATTCTTTTGTTTTTGTGAAATAAGTCGAGTTTTGCACATGAAGAGACGACAACGTGGAGTTTTCATGTGTTTGTAATTTACAAACGTGCAACTGCACACTGAAAGTTTGACAAATCAGAAACGTCTTGTACTTTAAACTCCCAAAAAAACTTCCCAAATTGTTTCCGTGATTTAAAAAAACGAAACATTTTGCAGTCTCGCGGTGAATTTAGTCTCGAGCACGTGACCCCGAGTAACCCCGTTTACTCAAATGAAACTGAGTTTTGGTTTTGCGGTCCGGCAGCTGCAGAAGAATTTCTGCAGTTTTCTCGTTGTGTTTTTTTGCAGAGCAGCAGCAGCTCGCGGCTCTGATTTTTTCGTGGGATTTATTTCCACGTCTGCTCGCGGTTCCCCCGCTGCTGCAGGAGTCGGATAGTTAGGGAATCGATCAAGGTGTATTTTAGAGGGATAGCCTGTTCTCTCAACAGGGATCTAAATTTTAAAAGGCTTCTTTTTAAGTGGAGGACGAGGCGTGATCCCTCTCTGTGAAAAGGCGTCGCTCCCTAAGTCTCCATCATTACCTGCTGACAGCCGGTCTTAGCTCGGGTCAGATCTCAAAGTCAATCTGTCCTCGTTTCCACTCGCAGAACAGAGAGCAGAGAAACTCCGCACAAAGGAAGGGAGGCAACGGGAAGGAGTGATTTGTAGGCAGAGGAAGAGAGAAGAGGAGAGAAATACTCGGCGCAGGGGATGAAGAGAGAGATTCGTCTTTTCTCACAGGAAGGGAGAGAAATGGGAACGAGTGATTTGCAGATGGAGGAAAGAGAGACAGAGGACGAAACGCTCATTTTCTCAAGGAGAGAGGAAGATGTTTCACCTGTCTTCTTTTTTTATCAGAAAGGAGAGAAAGAAAGAGGCAGGAATGAGCAAAGGGAAGGTATAAAGGAGAGGAAAATACCTTTTCACGAGGAGAGAGGGATCCGAAAATTCACTGCGAGGTGGAGAGAAGAAAGAAATGAGGCGCTGCTCTTTTTCTCTTAGTTTGAGATAAAGAAATATATCTCGTCTTCATTGGAGCATTAAGCAGAAATTCAGACAGAGAAAAAAGAGATCCGCCATCTTTGTTTGTTGGAAGGAGAGATGGACCAAAGAGTGAAAATGATGTGAAGAGAAAACAGGGCAGAGGACAGGATGTGCTCATTATTTTTCACAATAAAAGTAAAGGAAGGCGTTTAAACGTGGCCTTCGTCCGACTTCTTACCGAGATGAGCGACTTTTACAAACTGCATCTTTACGATGTTTATTTATTTTTTTCACTGCAGAAAATTACTTTTAAAATATTTGATAGAAAATAATCTGCAAAGTGTCTGATGATCAGTTTGTTTGCAACGAGAGATTCATCCTGAGACCTGAACCAGGAGTCACGCTGTGCTCCAGATTATATCCAGATTATATTCACATGATACTCAGATTATATCCAGATTATATTCAGATAATATTCACATTATATTCAGATTATATTCAGATTATATTCAGTCTAATCCGGTTGCTTAACGTGTTGTTGACGTGGTCGTTTTTGTTTAGTTTTTTTTTTAATTGGAGATTTTTTTTATGTCAGATTTGAGAAGTTTTGCCAAATTTTGGATCAACGTGGACGCAAAGGTCAAGGAACGAGCTGATTATGAGACAGAATTGCTGATCTTTTCAGATTAAAAGCAAGAAAATCGGAAATAAAAAGAAGAGAAAACGCTCATCGTCTTAGAAAAAGAGAAGTCAAAGGACACGAGGGACGCTCTCTTAATAACAAAAAAAGGACAAAAAGGAAGTCAAATAAAAATATTTTTTGAGATTTTGAGAGCAAAAGTGTAAAAAAGAGGAAAAAACTGGGGAAAGGTGGAGACAACAGAAAAGAGACAGACGGATGTTTTGGACAGAGAAGATGGAGAGACATTCAAATGCAGTGGGAAATAAAAGAGAGCGAGAGACGAGCACAGAAGTGAAAGCTCGGTGGATTTAAGCCTGCAGGCGTTTTAGCAGAGCTCGTCTCTCCGGACTAACGCCGCCTTTAATGAATCCACACACACACACACACACACACACACACACAGAAAGGCATTTTTTATCTGTCTGCTGACAAAACACACACCTGTGAAAGTATCCACACAGGTACGTCAGTAAAAACACACAGAAAAATACAGAGAAACATGGACAGTCTCAATGACACACACACACACACACACACACACACACACAAAGTGATGCAACGTTACCTGCTGACCTTTTTGTGACTTTTCTACTATTTGAAAGCGTGAAAAAATATTATCGTTCGACCTTCATTCAACATGACTAAAACACGAGCAGTCAGACCTTCATCAGCAATCTTAATCTGAGAATAATAATCCCAAATAATCGCTCACTGCATGTAAATGCACTCAGCTGCAGTTCACAGCAGGTCAGAGATGATTAAACATTTCAGAATAACAATTAATAAACAGTTTTAGGACGAACTGATGGAGATCGAACCTGTGACGTGGACCTGAGTAATCTAACAGGAAGCAAACTCTTATTGTGAAAAGATCCCAGCAGGTGTAAATTTACAGTTTTCAGAAAATCAAGATCATCTTAATAAAATAAATAAATGATTTCTGTCAGACTTTGAGCTAAATAACTAATTTCCTGCATCTTGTTTTTAATTTTAAATAAGTAATATGTCGATAGTGTGTATTTGTAATGAATAATCGGATGTCAGAGGAAGATAAAAACAAACATAAAAGTCTTCTTCACATCGGAGACGTGCAGCAGGCCAGCAGAGGGCGACAGAGCAAACATTTCTTTCTTTCTCGCGTAACAGAAGGTTTTCATCCCTCCATCTTTTGGCAAACGTTTCCATAACGACGTCTCAGAGCCGTAAATTACCTCCACCTTAATATAACACACACACACGGGGTAAATGAGGTAAAGGTGATCTGAAAGGGAGACGAGTCCAAAGAGGAAAATCCAGCAGAACGAAGAGATGGATGTAAAAAAAAAGAAAAAAGGGGACAGGTATGGAGAAAGAGGAAAGATGAACGCGGAGGGAAAGACAAAAAGTGCGAAAGTGTGACATTGACCGAAGCGAGCGACGGAGGAAATGAAGAGAAAAAAGCGAGGTGGAGAGGCTTTAAAAGGGAATAGAGGTCCTTTAATCTGTCGGTCTCTCTCCTGCAGCCTCGGGCGAGCCTCCAGCACTCCCCCTCTCTCTCTCTCCCCTCCTCTTCCTCGCTCCTCTTCCTCTCCTTCGTTAGCGGGCGATCAGAGAGCGGCTGATTTAAAGTAAAAGAGGAGGATTAACGTGAAAACTTCACCTGAAGAGCTGTTGAGTTTCTCTCTGCTGCAGAAAATAAGAACAAACTGAACTTAAAAAACTCACCTGGAGGCTCGTTGTTGTTCATTTCAAAGGCCACGCCCCCTTCCCAGCATGCACCTGTGCACTGTCGTCATCAGCTGAGCGGTTCTCAGTTTTAGTAAATAACACGACGTAAAGGCTGGTTTTCCACTTTTTAATTAAACTTTTCTAACTCCAAAAACTTTTCTGACCCACAGATGATCTTTTAAACAACATTTGACACGAGAATAAAAAGATTGATCATGTTTAGACGTGATCAGATGATATAAAACTATAACTGTACAAACGTAGCAGCAACAAAAAGCTTTTTCATTTTGATTTAAACTCGAGAAACTCGACACCAGTGAACTTTGATTTCCAGCGAAGTTTCCACGACTGTGATCAATAAATTCAGTGTATTTATTGAAATGCACGTCAGATCGGAGGGCAGATTTCCTGATATTGAGAAGCTCCACAAACAGGAAGGTCGACGATCGATCAGCAGCTCTTATTGCTTATTGAAAGATTATTGTGAACGTGAAGCTGGAGGTACGGCGTGTGTGTGTGTGTGTGTATCTTCCATTGGACATGCTGAAACACTGAGCTGCTCTCTGAGGACCTGCAGTCATCTGAACACAGTGTGTGTGTGTGTGTGTGTGTGTGTGTGTGTGTGCGTTCATTGTGTCGTTATTTACTCTGCCGTACAAACAAAGCAAGGTCACATTCAAGGTGACGTGATCTCGCCATCTCTGCCTTAACATGCAAACAAGTTATTTCCCCCTCCATCTCTCTGTCTCTCTCTCTCTCTCTCTCTCTCTCTCTCTCTCTCTCTGAGAAGACAAATAGCGAGCGAACGAGCGGCGGCCGTGTGACCAAAGTCAATTACAGCAGCCTCGGGGATGTCGTCTTAAACAATGCTATTACTTTCTAATAGTTTTTAATTACTGGCCTTCTTTTTATATAAATCACCCCCCTTACTTTCTCTCTCTTTCTTCTCTGTGGTGGAAAAACCTATTTGTGTCCGTAATTAAATGGAGGAGAGGGATATGAATTTAGACTGTTTCTGTTTGAGCGGCTCCTGATTAATGCCAATACATATTGCTTGAGATAACCATTTAGTGGTTAATTTAGCCAAATTTATTGCCTGCGTGCCGTCGCAGGGCGGAGCAGGGGTGTGTGGGGGGGGTAAAAGGGGAGGGGTGGGGGGGTTGTGCCACCTCCAGAGGCCACCGGGGTCTGTGGCAGTGACACAGCACTACCTGGTGGAGAGGTGAGGTACTGCAGCTGTCAGGCATCGTCATTTAGTGAAGCAAAAAGATTAAAAAAGCTTCTTCTGACTGATGGACCGTGAATATTCGTGTTCTCAAGTCTAAAAAATAAAACCTTTTAGAAGAAGAGTTTAATTTGATGACATTTGAAATAGTTAAAACTTCAATCTGGAGGTTGTTGGATGAGTTGAAGAAGACAAAAATACTTAAAGATGAAATAAAACGAGTGCATGAGTATGTGAACAAACAGACTAAATATAATCTGCACAAAATCTGCTTCTTTAAACAGTAACTGAGTGATTTGCAGAGAATTCCTCTTTTGAAAGTCTCTTTTTATTTCATAATGCTGCTTAGTGAGCGATGGGATGATCACGACTGTAAAGGTTTCTGTAAGTCCATTTACAGAGAAAACAACTCTTAAATCGACACACAGTTTTAATGAAAATAGTTAAACTGCTCCTACAATCTGAAAAAGTTCAAAGTTCATCGAGCAAGAAGAGGATTAATTAGAGATGTTTGTTTAAAAATGAATTTTAGAGGCAGAACAAAAGACGAGATCTGATATGAAATATTTCAGTTTGAGTTAAACATTTGAATGAATCAGAAAATTGACCTGACGCTGTGTGTGTGTGTGTGTGTGTGTGTGTATGTGTGTGTGTGTGTCCTTCTCTACACGCTAACTTGTTAACCGTCGACGTGATGAAGCTTTAAACTTCACACACTCCTCACAGATTAGCACGAAAACACATGGAGGAGGTTTTATCGTATCAGGAAACTCGTGTGTTGTGTCGGAGCATCAGAGACACACAGAAACCTGAGCAGACAGCCACACACACACCTACACACACACACACACACACCTGTACACACACACACACACAGCGGCTGGCGGAGTGTGTTGGTCACAACACACAAGTGTTCCTGCCTTCTGCTTTCTCCAGCTTCGAACTGTCCTTGTTTCAGCTGGTCTGCGCGCATCCTGTGCTGTGTGCTGTCATCTACAGGCCCCCCAAATACAGTAAGGATTTTA
>JAVQJZ010017011.1:0-11339 GCA_036025355.1 Leiopotherapon unicolor
TCTTTTCAAGATTGAGACAAGTATGTTCCAGTGGCAACTGAGATACAAAGGAACAATAAAACCACCCAAATGTTAAATCTGGAAGAAATTAAAATGTTCTGTTTGCAATAGACTTCAATAAACGGCATCAAGCCTTAAAGAGTTCAGAGTTTTGGGCGGTGTTAGTGCTTCTCTAAAACCGAAAACTGAAGCATCCTCATAGTCTTGAGAGTATTTAACTGCTCATTTACAGTCACTTATTGTTCCCTGCGATTAACAAGAAAAGATATGAAGGAGCAAACGCTTAAAAAGCGCCACTCTCATCCGTGCACCACCTGCTCTGAAAGCATCCTCGACTGGAGGCCAAGTGCTGCTGAAATAATTCGTTTCCATCACAGAAGCCGAAGAAGCCGTTGTTACTGATGTAACTCCAAGTAGGCTGAACAGCTCATTGACAGTCATCACTTGCAAATAAACACAAAGTCTTCCTTCGCTTAACTGCGCGATCACACCAGTGGGCAGCCGGGTCGTCTTTGGACGGCGCTTTTCAAGCTGTAAAAACATGTGGCTGGAAATTATCCACCAAAATCAGTTTCTCAATAAATCTCAGGGAAGATCTGAGACCATAAAGTTGCTGTTTAAAGGCTGGCTTTACAAGTTGTTGAGGATGTTTGCAATTTTTAAGAGGCAACGAGTCCTGTTAGCATTAAATATTCTCCACAGCTGATCTGTGACGTACCGAGCTGAAATGCTACCAGCTGCAAACAGGTACGTTATGTCATCCCTTTATCTAATGTTAAAGGTCAACATGTACCTTGGGCTTCGCATTAAGTCCGTCGCTGTCAACCTCTCCCCCTCTGGGTCTGCAGTCAGGCAGCAGAAGTTCCCTCTGGAGACAGCAACCATTTCCTCAGAACACAGTCTGCATTCCTGAGACGCTGTCCAACCCCTGTAAACAACATTCCTGCTTTAGGAAACAAAAGCCACAAGAAAACATTATCTCACTGTCCGATCCGAAAGCCTCCTCTCTGCCCTCTCTTTGTCTCCTCTAATCTCACTAATGAGTGACATTTGTTTGAATGTGACTGTAAGCAAACTTTAAAAAGTCCTTAACCTCCTCAGTGTCCCCGTAGCCTCTAAAAACTATAAAATCACGATATCATAGCAGCAACAAGTAGCTTAAAGGGCCTTATATCTTGTCCAATGTGGCTTTTGGTTATGAAATTTGGGAAAGTCGTCCCTGGAAATTCCTGTATCTGTTGTCAATTAACCAAATCTCTGTTTATAGTACAGTGGCAGTTGAGTACAGCACTGCGTGTCCTGGCATTTTATTTTTTCTGCCCTGAAACTCGCAGACACGAACTGTCTTCTGTTGTGTGGAAAATACTACTTTTCTTGCATGCACACAAATAAAAATGAAGTGTGTTGTGACTGAATGCAAGGTCAGTTCGCTGTTTGTGACAAATAAAAATGATTGCACAACCGGTCCACTTGTCGAATTCATGCGGATAAAAGCAACTCGTTCCATCCGATGGCACTTTAAAGTAACGTTCAACAAACCGCCAACGCATCCGTATGGCTTCTCGGTCTTGGTTTGAGGCCGTTACCGCTGACAAGCAAGCAGCCAGTGGCAGCAGATAAATTCAAAAAGTGAGCTGGCAAGCAAAAAAACAAAAACAGGAAGCAGTCATTAACTCGCAGGCAGCAAACAAGAGAAAAAAAAAATGCTGCAGCGATGGTGGCACCATTTAGGTGTTAAAACGAGCAAGTCTGCACAATGTCGAGGCCTTGAATGAGCAAAATGATATGCAGCTATTATCAATGTTATCGATTACTCCTGCTATCCTGCTATGACGTGACGAAATGTTTCCAGTGAAAAAGAGGCAAAGTGGGGAAAGGATTGAAGGGCCCCGTTTCGATGTGCAGTAAACTCTTTGGAGTTTGTTGCATGCTCCTGCTTCAACATGTCACAGTTCAGGAAAGTGTTTTAAAGGCTCCCTTGTGGACTTTTTGAGTCCTTTACGTATGCTTTGAAACACATTTGCAGTTCTTCGAAATTTGCTTAAGCGCTGTTTTATCGATCGTCGACGATGACGACGGAAAAAGAAAAACAAAGACACAGCAGTTCTCGATTTAACCAGCACTATGCGTGTGTTGCTGTTTGTCTCATGACGACAGGACTAAACCGCTGCGATCAGGCGTGTCTGTCCAGTTAAAATGATTTCACAAGTTGCTGTCTCATTCCTCAGACTCTTTGGTTGACACATACTCTGTGAGGATTGATTGCTTATGGCTTTGGGATTACCCTAGAGCTGAACCATGGCAGGGAATGACTCAGAGGAATATAATATAATATATTATAATGAAACTGTCATTAGTGCAGTATTAAATTAAAATGAAAATAATATACATGATAACAAATGTGCTTTTTTTGGGGCTGCCTGTGACTGTATAACTGTAACGTCACGCATTGGATTGCTTGCTTGTAACACAGTGTTCTGCAAGTGTATCAGCAAAATATTATAAATGAGAGCAATGTTTAGTTTTTAAACAGCGCTCAGGCCAAAAAATGACTTTTGGAATCCAAAAATTGAAGCAAATGTCCAACAATAATCACCAGGTCATTGATATTGATCAGTAAACCCCTGCAGCTATGTTATTGTTGCACTGGCCAATATAAATTCTTGCATTCGCTTCCAATTTAAGAGGAGTGGAGAAATGCTTTAAACAGACACGGGAATGATGTGATAATTATGACAGCCTCAGCCAGCCACTGTGGTCAGGCTGTCCCATATCAAACTCGCCCCCGCCCCTTCTCCCCCGGGACGGTCTAATCTCTCTGTGAAATGGACAGAGCAAATGACAACACTGGAAAACTAACATCAGACTGTAGAGAGCATACAGCCGAGCGTGATTAAAAGGTTTTATTCCAACAACACAGACACCCATGCACGGCGATGCACTGCTCCCTGATGTACGATGTGTTTTGCTTCACACTTCCAGAGAACAGATGATGATTTCATGCTGTACGACATCACTCATTTGAGTTTTACTCTCATTGCCTGCTGTGTTTTGCTAAAGAGTGTGACTCAGATTCAAAAATCGGTGTCTCTCTGATGTTGGAAGGAAATTCCCTCGCACACAGGGCATCCATCGCCAGACACAAAGTCTGCATTAAAAGTGAAAGTCAGCTTCCTGCAGGCAGCTGGTGGGTCGAATTCGTGAGAAGAAAGAGTTTGGCTTGAACTTTGGAGGAGTCGCTCCTCCTATTTACATTACTGCTGATGATTAAAGAGAAGGCCCTGATTGTTAGCATCTGACAGCTGATTGATTTTATTCAGGCGTTGCACTCACTTTGTGGTCATCTTCTTAAAAGGTGAAAGTCATAGGAGGTCGATTATTCAATGCTGACACCAAAAATCTGTAAGGACTCTTTATCACTTCAGTGAAGCAAATAGAGTTAAATAAGTTGGTCCAATAACACGTCAAAGGTGAAATTTAAAGTAGGAAAAAAGAAGCCCCAGATAGCGTTATCGAAGTGTGCACAAAATCAGACAAACAATGCAGGCGTGTATGGCCAGGCAGTGTTAATCTGCTCACATCACACCCTGTGCAAATGTCAGAGCTCAACCACAGAGCGAGGGGAAAAAGATAAGAGAGAGAAGGCAAAAAGAAAAAGAGTTCTGTCCTGGTTGTTTGGCTGTGGAGGCACGTTAACATTTTTCCTCTCTAGTCTGCAGCTTGGTGACCCCCGCCCCCCGACTGTGGCTTCTGAGCATTCCTGCATGGTTGGAGACTAAACTGTGAACAGATATTACCAGCAATTAGACAGATCCCAATGAATCTTCCATGCCAGCAGAGAAAAACCTCCACCCTCTTTGCAAACAAGTCGCATTCCTGGTGTTTGTACAGTTCAGAGAGCCTCTAAAGTTGGAGTGTCAACAAATCTTCTCAGGAATATCGGAAAAGACCCACCGTTTCCTTGGAAGCGCTGATGTGCAACAGCAGTTTGTGCGATAAAATCTCAGAGAAAACGAAAGAGACCAATTTGGTTGCTATAAAGTCGCCACAGAAGTTAAACATTGAGTGCACGCTGAGAAGTCTGAATCTGAAGAACAGATGGTAATAGCACTGATGCAGAGTGTCAGCATATACAAGATTATATCATTAATTAAAATGAAAATTAATTTTCCTTTTGCTGCACTAAATATTGCATTTTGTGGTCCATTCATCTTTTTTTTTTACATACTCTTATTTTAGATAATAAATATTTCCTATTTTTCCCCACTTAAACTTTTTCCTGCTTTATTCCTGATGTTAAAAAATTAACAGCTGTTTAATTGTCAGTTATATTCTTAACTTTTTCTTCTATAATAACTTTCCCTTGTTACATCATTCACTTTCATATGAAATTTTTTTTATAGTGCATAGTGCATATAAAACGTGACACAGTGTTTTTATACACATTATTTTTTTGTGTCTTTCAGTCGGTTGTTTTGGCTTTATCGCCTGCGACTGTCATGTTTCGGTTCATTCTCAGTGCTCTCATCAAAAAACGCTACCTGCTAAGCATCTAAATGCAAATGAAGCTGGTGAGCTGCTGAACATAGCAGAGCGTTTGGCAGCTGAAAGCAGCTATTTCCCTCAGACGTTGGTGGAGACCAAAATGGAGCCAGATGAAGAGGAAATAATGGCTTTAGGATCGCCAGAAACACGGCTCCAAATAAATGCTGGTGCTGTTTCAGGGAGCACATCAGCCAAATAAATCACTTATGGTGACTTCATGTCTAGAGAACGTGGAAGATTTTCATCATAAAGTGCATTATTTGGCTTTGGTTCAGTTTTCTGAAGAACACGGTTCTTTTCCATCCTCTGTCTGACTTCAGATATGTGGTAGCCCGTGTAGCCACGCTGCTGATGAAAAGCAGCGGAGGCAGACAGCTCTGAGTGAATTTCCAGAAGGGCTCTTCCTTAAAATAACTTCCCAGTCAGGTCTCGCATACCACGTCTGTGTGTGTGCTGAACTCCGGCCTGACCACCTCCTCACCCTGCACGTACACCTTCAGGACCACCACACTTCCTCTGGTCGTGTTACCCTTCAGTGCCTTCGTTCTCCAAAATCAACAGGGAGAACTTGCAGTTTTTTCGCCTTAATGACAAATGAGGCTTCCAAAGAAATAACAAGGACCAAAACTTTGGCAGATTTGTAAAGAGGAAGCCAGTGTGCAGAACATCATTGCCATGTTGATTTGTCATATTCTTTTTTCATGCATGCGTGAACTCAAACTTGTTTCCCCGCTTCATGTGGTGACACAATAAACCGCAGAGGGAGAGCCCCACCCAATCAGCTGGACAGACACAAACCAGATCTGAAGGGAGGGGTCCACCCTGGTGCTCTCCTGCCCAGCTCGTGCTGTCGGCCTCTCCTCATGGTTTTTTTGGGGGGCATTTGTATGGATGAAGGGATGGTGAAGATGGAGGCTGGGTGGTGCAGGAGGGGAGAAAGATGAGGTGCACCGGAGGGAGGGAGGCAACGTTATGCCGGGGCTGAGTTGTTCTTGGCTCACTCTGTAGTCTGTCCCACTCCACTGCAGGGTATCACACACACACACACACACACACACACAACGCAAAAGAACACAACAGAGATTTCCATGACAATAGTGTTCCAGCAGCCAGTGGGAATAACAAAGCAGGGCGACCACAGTGCGTTTCTCACAGAGGAGGAGAGGAGAGGGTGGAAGTCTCACTCTGGTCGGACCTGAGGAATCATCTGCTCTGCTGGACAAGCCACAAAACCAAATAAGTCGTGATTGACTTCAGGGGCACGGTTGGTTGGTTGAGTCGGAATCAGCGTTGGAAATGTTGTTTTGTTTTAACTAGAAACCCTCCAAAAGATGATGATCAGAACAAAGTAGGAAAACTGTGCCGGAGATATGATTTTCATTGATCAACTCTGATGTCATATCGTCTGAGAAGTTTAAGTTTACTAAACCGTCAGTCTTATTTTTGGCCATCCTTCCAAACCATAATAATAGCATGGTACTCGCCAAGTTATGAGAACTCTGCTGCGCTGTTTAAAACTCATGTGGGCAAAGACACATGAGCAACTATTTTTTTGTTTTTTCATGATGAAAAATCACATTCTTGTGCAGAGACCCTTTAATGGGTGATACAATATATAGAAACTGGTATGATCATACTTCTTATATACTTCTACGCCTCTGAGGAAACTCAAAATCTGGAAGAAATTTGTTTGATTTGGACCTCATTAAATGCTGTTCCTCTTTTTTTTCTCCCCATGTTTCCATAGGTTGGTGTATAAGAGCCTTCCTACAAAGAGTTAATGCAAATCTAATTGCATGGTATCCTGTAAAAAGCCCACTGAGGTGGAATGTAGCTCGGAGACGTGGTTAATGGTTCAGGGGAGGCGTTCAGACTTCACAGTACACAATACTACAACATAACCCAGAGCCATAAATGTCTCGTTAGCTTCGTCATATCCTCCCTCTGTCTGCTTTCTTTTTGTCTTCATGCTGTATTATTTAATACTGAACAACATTTATATTTATCTAAAACACATGTCTGCAAGTAAAAAACAACACATAAATGGGATGTTTATTAAAAGGCTGTAACTTACTTGTAATAAATAAAATAAAAAAGATGTCACTGAGACTGCTGCAACACATTTATCAAACACCATGCTGATATCCAGGCTTACGCAACAATTCACCAAAACGTTATATCCTTTATCTGGATCATCATGTTCAACAGGACGTAACGACATGGTGGCGTTAATCAAGTAGAAAAAGTCAGATGATAATTCTCATAATTCTTTTGCCTCGCCAACGGACCCCTCTCTCATACACGCATCCACGTGATCCCGTATTAAAGAGCGATTTAATACCAAGATCTCTGTTTGAACGTTTTATGTCTTTTGCACATTGAACCACACCCAGCAACCTCAGATGGGCTTTTACCGGCACCTGCATTACTAACAATGACTGTACTGACACACCTTAGAGGACATTTTTACATCACTGCAGGAAGGCGTGAGGCCTTTTAATCTTTCACACTTTTTTACACGTTTTTATCTTTTACACAGCCAATTCTTAAATTCTTAAATGTATTTATCATTTTACAAATACATTTCTGTTTAACTGCGACACATTTCACGTAATTGTCCCTCAGTGAAAAGCCTTTCTTTCTTTCTCAACAGGCCTGTGTTTGACTCAGCATCGCTCTGCTGACCTCGACATATGGCGCAGGGGACCCTCCTCCACCCTCCTCTGACAGCTGCATGTCCGATATCAGTCCATGAGACACAATACTTTTAACCTAATTAATAAAAGAAACTATTCCTTTTTTTAAGTTTAGTGAATTTGGTTTTCTAACTTTTTTAGTACGAGTTGCCAGTGATACATCACAGTTTGCTGCCACTTGCTCAAATTCAGAATACAAGTAAATTTACATGATTCTTAATCATTTCTGTATATTATATTATATTACATTATACATAATTGTGACATGTTCCCATGACAAAGTATAAAGGGGTCACTCGGTGCAAACTGATGACATCAGTGGGTGTGTGAATGCATGGAAGCTTTTACATTTCTGGCCTTTATGGGCTTTCCTTAGAAAAAATATCATCTGGCCCACAGCAGCGTGACTCGTTTTACCGTAGAAACGGCAGCTTCGTTGGAACAAAAAGATGAATATCACCCACATGGGTTCATTAACTTAAATCCAAATAACATGCCATCATTGCACAGCTCACACTGTCTGACTGATCCCTGGGAACTGCGGTGAGGAAACTCTTAACTTAGCTTAACACCAGCTAAGTTGCCAAAATAAGGACAAAGAGGAAATTGCAGAGAAACCACATCAATTAGAGAGAAGTTGACTCTTTGAAGGATTGAATTCGACTGCAGCAAAGGGTCAGAGAAGGCTTTCGTTTTCAGGCTGTGACATCTTTGTTGCATTGACGTGAGAGATGTGAGGGGAAGGTGGGAACAGCACACACCGAAACCCATCCAGGTTTGGTGGTTTGTCCTTTTGCATGCCACTTAACTGCATGTCGAGAGCCAATGGAGTCTGAAGATAATGTAGCAGAGTCGAGTCCAAAGCAAACAGGCACGTCTCCTCCACTGAGGCTGACTCAGAGCCTGCATATAAGAGCTAAAGCCAACGTCAACACAACCCAACTCAGACTTATATTGAAGGTTAACAAGCAGAATGATGTGCTGCGCCTCAAGGAGACTGGAAAATAATGCTGCTTTAATTGCTTGGTGTTTTGCTTGTTAAGTAACTTGACTGGCATGGTGAAGTTTTTGAAAGCACAGGTCAAACAGCCGTCAAATGTTTGGCATTTTGTGACACTTTTTTACATCTTCAGCTAGATATCTGTGATCCTCTAATGCAACCCGGTATTAATATTTCCTTTCACTAACATATTGTGAAGTAGCAAAGTTTAAAAGCAGCTTAAAGGAACGTTAAAACAATCAGATGCGACACTTTGGTCGTTGTCCTTCACAGTTAAAGAGTTCAAGCGTTTATCTTCATGGCATCTCAGAAATGCTTTCCCCCGCCCTGCCTTGTGTGTTTTCATTCCTGTTGGTCTTTTGGGAGAAAGGAGGAGTTACTTTGTTCCAAAACTCACGCTGGATAACATCTGCCAATCAGCGGCTCGCTCTCTCTGACCGAGCCAAACACATTAAAGAGGTGTCCAGCATTAAGGGACGCATTTCAGTGGAGTGAGAGGCCCGTGGTCGCGATCCAAGTCTGATATGCACGCACATCTGTGGGAGTGGACAGTGGGAGGTGACCATCCTGTGTCGGGAGAAGACAATGATTTCTTCCCCTCAAACACACAAATTTGTGTCTGTGCACAGTTTGCATTTTTGGGTTGAGATTTACAACACCACAAACACTCCTTCAGCGTCAGAAAACGAGGGTCTTTTCCAAGTTGTTTCCTCTTAATCTGTGCTTCTAAATGTATGACAACAAAAAAAAGAAAAGTGAGTCATTTAAAACAATTTCATTCACCTCATCAGATAATAACTCTCAGATGTTTTCTCTGCAGGGTTTCTATTTCTTTGACAAACTCACAGTGTCCCTAGAAACTATTTGTAATCGGAACTGAAATCAACATCACATCTGTGCTGAATAAACATCCACCAGGGTTGCTCTGCTTTTAAGATCAGTTTTATTTTTTTGCCTTGACTAAAATTTCAGTTTCACCTCTTACTTTTAAGAAGTAACGTCTAATTTTGTTTTAATAAATACACAGCTTTGGTATGCTTCGGTCTAAATTTAGGTTTAAAGTTGGATAAGCCGTCGGTCCGGTTAGAGGAGCATCTTTAACTGGTTGTGTTTACAGTCGTTTTTAAACAAATATGGTCTCCTCGCTGTGTTCATTTCAAAAATACAGTTCAACTTGAGACTTGACATTCACAGCACAGTGACATAAGCAGACACATGTGGAGGAACAGCTGTGCCAAGAAGGTTATGAAACCTGCCGGATGAGCTGTGCAGAAGAGCAGAGGCGGACCAGCGGCAGGCCAGTGACACCGGGAAAGACAGGAGAGCAGGAAAATGTAAAAAACGCAGAGAGAAACACAGAAAGCAAAGGCCATTCACTGGAAAGAATGACGGATGTAGAGAGTCTTGTTAAATGCCCAGGAATGGCTGCAAGAACTCATTTGGTTCATCCAGGGCCCGTTTGCCCCCTAACGCCACCTGGTGGGCAAAAACATACATAACATCTATTAAAAGCAGAATAACGAAATTGACAAAAAGATATTTCGCTGGGAGAAATGCAGTACTGTCTTTTACAAAAAAAATTATGTAAAACACAGACAAAGCTTCGTAATTCTCTTGGTAGCTGTATTTACAAACATCTTGACTCATAAAAGGAACAGTTTCTGATTTCCTCTCTGTGCATTTTAATGTTTTTAAATGGTGAAGTAAAATGAGTAAATCAATGTATTGCATAATGCAACTCTAAGAGTACTATCAAAATGAAAAAAAAAAAATTAGAAAATGACTTAAGTAAAACTGAATAAGATCAATTTAGTGTAAAATATATATATATATATTTTTTAAGGCGGCCAGACCTTTAGGAGAAGATTTAAAGCATACTTCATGATAAAGGTATTTAGTACAAAATACAGAACAGGCACGAAAACAACAACATGTACATGAAACAAAAGAGCAAAAACATCTGTTAGAAAAAGAAAAAATATATTTCTTTCGTTCTTTCTGTTTTTGTTGATTGATTTGGATGTAAATAATTCTAGTTGAGAGGCAAAGAGAGGAAATGCACGATTTCCGTTCATTTTAAAACGAGCTCTGGAAACATCTACATCAACACTAGTTAGTTTACCTGAGAGAGTTTAACTTACAATGTAGGCAGAACAATTCAGAAACACTCTTTGTTGTTTAGCAATAACTTACATTTTAAGAAGAACTCCAGCTTCTCTGCCAAGGCACGACTGTAATGATAAGGATAAAAAACATGTCTGAACCTCAAAACATTTTTTAATTCACCAAAAAATGCCAATCAAGGAGTGTTTAAAGCCTAAGAAGAGCTTTGTAATGGTCCTGCCAGTGTGAGGCCAACAAACAGAGAACAAAGTCTCTGACAAACATACTGACGCAGGTTTTGTTGCATGAACGTTTATTTCCATTAGTGCCGAGAACAAGCTCAAGTTCAGAGGCATACTGCAGCAATAGACATTTTTTTTGTTTCAGAATCTAAATATTGCTTTGTATTACCGTTTTTTCAAAGGCACCTGCAGTTTACAGGTTACAGTTTGATCTGACAAAGCACATAAGTTGGGGTTTGACATGATGTATGAAGGGGTGTGTGGGGAGGTGACAGAAATAATAAATAATGAAAAATGAGGGTTGGTGATGAAACTCTGCAGTCGGCCTTCGGGAAGCAGACAAGTGACAGAGTGGAGTGATGGGCAGCTGCACGAACACATGCACACACTGTAACACAGAGACACACACACACTCAGGCATACTTTGTAGTTGATCAAAATGTAGTTACATGTACATATACCTCCAACGCATTTATATTTTGATGTTAATCAAAGGCAAAAATCTTACTCAATAACAGAATATTTACACATAAAACTGGTAAGATGTGGACGTGATATTCCCGAAAGAGGAGCTAATATTTTTATTTCGGCTATCTGTGAGCAATAAAGTCAGCGGAAACACACAGTCTCCTGAAACACATCACTTCCTGAGCTCTGTGCTGTCTGTAAAATCTCTACCCATAGATCCTGCTCTGAAAACACTACAAAAATATAAGATCAATAGAAATGGCTACTGCAAAGAAATTACCGTAT
>JAVQJZ010017025.1:0-17872 GCA_036025355.1 Leiopotherapon unicolor
TGCACTTCGTATTTATGATTTCACATTCTTAAAATAACATTATTTAAGGGTTTTGTGTGGTGCTGAAATAACAACCAGAGTATGAAAGATAATCCCTGAAAAAAATCACATTATCAATAACATTCATTGTTATGAAATGGCACAGCTACAAGTGATGACACCACGTAACTGAATGACGAAGCCAAAGGACTGAGTGTGACGACAAAAATAAACAGTCTCAAGTGGAGCAATTTGATTTAATACTTTACTAATTTGGACTCAAACCATGTCGGTAAAGTATTTATCAGGCTTTTGCACCAGTGCAAAAACACATCTTACATAATCTTCAATCTATGAGGACACAAGTATGAGTGTGACTTACTAAATCTCTACTAGGCTTTTTTTTTCTAGTGCTCCGTATACTGGCACACACATTGTTAAGCTTAATAACCTTACATATACAAAAAAGATAAAGCTGCAGAAAAAAAGAAGATTGAAAATGGAACAAGCAAAAGCTGCAGATGGATATCTGCCAAAGTGGCGCTCTAATCATTTGCCAAGACGAAGAAGAGAGGGAGAGAGAAAAAAAAAATGCCATCAACTTTGATGATTTTACAGTGCTCTGCTGCCATCCAGCAGCAGATAGCATTACTGCAACAAGTGCATCTCTAATAACAAAATGGGTGCAACTTTTTCTTCTTACCTACATTCTAAATATTTCCATATTTAAACGATTAACACTGTGTATTTGTTGAGATTGTTCTGAGTGGCCAAAGATGGTTTCAAGAAGGATGACTTTTTACAGTCTGCCAGGGTGGTTCCCATTTCACAAGTCTCCACCTTAAAAGACTGCAGGAGTTAGTGGTGTAGAAAAGATTGTAAAATTGCGAATTCAAAAGATATAATTTACTTTCATTCCCTAAATTAAGAAATTTTCGACCATGGAACATCTTAATAAGAACAGTTAAATGATGGAAAGTACAGGTCAGTGTCGAACCAGCCAAACTAGAACCTAATTCCTTTCCTTATACTTCTGCAAAAAAAAAAGTAAAAATTCGCCCCTCGTGTTTAATCTGATCAGTGAAACTGGTCCAGATGTGTTCACCAGTCTTGGCTGGACTTCTGCTTGATGAATCTAAGCGACAAGTAATAGAGTGCCATGAAGCACAAACAGACCGCCACCAGGACCAGATAGCACGAATAGAGAGGGTACTGGTTCATGTTCATGGCCTCCACCACCTAAAAGACAGGCACACAGGTTTACAGGCTGAGAGGTGTTGACTTGTTCGTGGCCTGCAGCCTCACAGTGTTCATGACAAAAAAGATTAATGTGCGACTCTCATTGACGTCCATGTAACTCACGTGTATGCCGTCGACATTGATGGTGAAGTTTGAGATGGTGACGGGGTACTTGTTGCCTCTGAACTGCACCTGCAGCATGCCCTCAAAACCCCAGCGCACGAAGGAGGCGTGAGAGAGCCACGAGGCCACTGGGGAGTCAAAAACATGCACACATATTAACATCACATGATGACCGAGCTGTCCTGTATCCTCACACATATTCCTCATGCTCCAACATGTTTCAACCACAGACAGTTAATCCGGCTCCTCACCGAGCCACATGTTCTCCAGGCTGATGACAAAACCTCCAGTCAAATAGAAGACGGTGAACAAGGCGTTGCCCATGAAGGCTGAGGTCTGCAGGGTGGGCAGTGAAGCAGCTACGAACAGCGCCATGCTTCGGCTGCAGTAAACCATCAGCCACACCAGCAGGAAGTTGAGCAGGAAACGCTCCGGAGCCTCGTTAAGCCCCGCCAGCCAATAGATGGGCAGGCCGTACACCAAGGTGAACACACAGTGCTCTGGTAACTCTCCAAGGACCTGAGTGAGGAGAAAGAACATGCTTAAGTAGACAGAACAGAAAGAAAAGCAGAAAAACACACACGAACTCAGACTCAGGGTTGATTCTGGTTGGTGTATTCTCATTCAGACACATATAGAACATCATTTTTCCTTGTGCTTTTTTAAAACCAAGTGACACTACAGTGTTATACAGGATATGCTGAAATGAGACTGGCGTGGAGTGAGACTGACCCCTGCTGGCGATGCAGAAGCTTTACCTTGGCAAAGAAGTAGGAGGTGACAGAATACATGCCGTCCTCCAGCTCGTGGTACAGCATGGCTCTCTCTGTGTGACCTGCGGAGAAGTTAGTCTGATGAAGTGCAGCATTATCACCTCTGGCTTTGTCTTGTTTTTCTAAAATGATGTGATGCCAACTTCTGCAAATGCATTAGCTATCTCTGGTTCTGTTCGAACACAAACTATATAGAATTTTCTTTTTTTCTTTTTTCTTTTTTTTTTTTGCTTTGCTTTGCTTATTTTGTTATCCCTTTTCTTACAATATTTTGTGATACTTGTAATAATGCTTGGACAAATAAGATGTTGAAATGCCTCACAACCATATTAATAAAACTACTGAAAGAACTACTATTTGGAAAACACAGTTTGCAGGGATGTATACAAGTAATGGCATCTGAGTGTAGAAACAGATATGAATATCAAAACACAACCCCATCTCTGGCTTTCTGGCTCAATGTTGAACTGCTGAGAGAAAAAAGCCTCTGAGGTCAGAATCCGAATGTGACCGATTGCAGACTGACTCTGACTCTCATCCTTTTAACCAGTTCTAATGACTCACATTTAGCTATGACGTCCAGCACCACAGCGAATGGCGTGAGAGCTCCGATCATGTAGAGGAGGGCCACTGTGTCCTGGATGGACAGACGCTCTTCCCCCGCCCCATAGTAAAGACAACCGACCAGCAGTGACATGAGGAGGGCCTCGAAGCCGTGAACCAATAAGGTGACCAGGTCTCTGAAGTCATTATACATGTGACGCCTTAAGGAGGAGAAAGGCAGCGAGGTCAGAGTTCAGATGTGTCCCTCTTCAGTGCTGTAATACAGTGATTCCCACTGACTGCATGTACCTCACTAGTATACACTGAGCAGAGATATCATAACAAGAAGCTAAAAGTAACAGACAAATGTATTGAAAACCATACATTTTTCTTACCTGATGAGGATTGTAAATTGGTTGAGTTTCCCAGGCAGTCTGTTTTTCTGTTTGGAAATAGTGATTACTTCCTCTCCCTTTACCTTACTCTGCTGCTGAGAGCTGAAGGTAGGAAAAAAAGCATTAGCGCACATTTTTTATGTTGAATTATGAATATCTAGAAATTAAGCATCTTTTAGTCCACAACTAAAACTGAAACACAAAGTATTTTGCCTCTGAATCTGATCGCTCTCACAACAGTCAAATTATTGGCCAGGAAGTTGAATTTTCGTGTGTCACAGGGAGAATGTATTTCTCTAAACTCATCTAATCATGCAGTCAGAGCTTAGGCTCTCTCTGGATGGCAAAGCAACTGAGTTTTACCATATTTTTATCTAAAAACATGTGCACTGTACAGATTTAACAGAGGATGATGATGACAAATGAGACTCCAACTCTGCCTTCATAGGAAGTTATGCCTTTGTTAGGGGAAGGTAATGAGAGCAAAGATAATGGAAAGCTACCTCTGAGTTTGCGGCGGTACCGTGTCTGTCCCAGCTGGCTTCCACATGTGATCGTCTGTGTCTCTGACCTTTCCCATGAAGTGCTCTGCCAGAACGGCGGCCCGCTCCAAACACTCGGCCTCTTGCTCTGGATTGCGGCGGTCTATGCTGATCAGGTCAACTGAATACACACAGAAACACCGACACATACACACCAACAAAATGAGTGTTGAACAACTCTCAAACTTTGTTGTGTGCTGGAAGGAAGCACCATTTAATGCTATTTTAACAGCTTTCTACAGACACACTAACCATAGAAGTCAGAGGGGTTACAGTATCTCGGGCAGGGGTATCCCAGGGCAGTAAAGTAGTTCACCATGTCCCGAGCTGCACCACAGTAAACGGCTGAACCCGAAGACAGCAGGACGACGAGGTCGAAGAGCTGGAAGATGTCTGACCGAGGCTGGTGGACCGACAGCAGGACCAGGCGGTTTCCCCGGGCCAGGCGGGACAGTGTGATCACCAGGTTGTGGGCTGTGAAGCTGTCCAAACCTGACGTGGGCTCGTCCAGGATCAAAATACCTGAAATATTACATAATTAACTTAACAACAAAACAGTTCAATAAATCATTAAAATGACACAACTATGTCTGAGCCTGAATCGTCTCCCTCCCCATTTCTGGTTAGCCACTGCTGGTTGGGCGGATGTGGTGATGCAGATTGGATCCAGAAAATCTGTTGAGATTTCATCATATCAGGACAGGTTATTTGAACAAAGAACTGTAACAATAATAATGTAATACTTCAACATGGAGAGGGTTCCTTATATATATATATATATATATATCTTAAAATCATATCACAAAAAATGATGAGGCACTGAAGCATAAGGACGGTTATGCATATTAATGGTCTAGTATAATTGGTATTGAAATGATTTACATATCTTTTGTTTATTGATGGAATTTTTGGTCCAAGTGATTTTTTTAAGACAAATAAGACTGCAAAAACAGATGAATAATTTACAATATTCTCCAAAGCTAACATTTGGTGTTTTACAGCCACCAGCCGACTTGTAATTTTCTCTTATGTTATCCAACGGGCTGGGAGACAAGTGTAAATATCAAATATTAAACCTCACACACACACACACACACACACACACACACACACACACACAGACACACAAACACACATTCCAGGAAAATGGAAAGTATGAAAGCTATAAAAAAAGAAAAGAAATGCAGTTGTAGAAGCCATTACTTTTTTGCCCGCAGTTCAAAGTATACAATAAAACCTATTACCATACTTTTCTTTCATATAGTTAGCACAGGCTGACATGTATAAACAGAGCTGACAATAACTGAGCATGTGAATCTGTTGAATGTGACTAAGATTTCTGTGATTTAAGCTACAAGCCAGCTTCACATCTAAAAAGCCAAACAGGAGGAAGATCATTCAGAGTGAAAGTTAAGAGGGAAAGTCAAGAATTTAAGATTCACATCCTCTTTTCTCTCACCAGGGTTCCAGAGAAGTTGGACGGCTATACTGACTCTTCTCCTTTCTCCTCCAGAAACTCCCCTCACGTAGTCGTTTCCCACCCTGGTGTGGGCGCACTGTCGCAGCCGCAGCTCTGCGATGACGTCGTCCACCTGTGACGGGGAGCAGAGAGACGCAGTTTGTCACGTGTAACTTAAAACATCTGTCTTTCACAATGCGGCACAAAACTGTTAATATTGTATCTTGTAGTATTTTAAATGTACTACATATTCAGAGAAAAGAATATACACTGCTTTGACATCTGGCCCAAATGTGTTTGTATTTCAAGGTGGTTAAATTAGAGCTTTTGTTGTGTTGGCTTAGTAAGTCCTCAGGCTTACTGGATTCTGTGAATGTTCCTATTTGAATATGATTCGATTCCTGTTTGTCTACATAACGACTATTGCAGTCCTGGGTCAAAAACTTTTTTTTTTGTTTTTGTTTTTGTTCTTCCTCTGCTTTTCAGCCTCTAAAGGTCTCTTATTAGCTTCAGTGTATTGCACATTTGCTTTTCAAGAATAACCAGGCCTGTATGAAAAAAGGAGAAAAGGTTTTATCCAAATCCAACTGCGTCACACAAGCTTTCGGATGTCACAGTGTCAGCACCATAACTGTGAATACTTCACTAAAGCTTTACAAACAGTGAATAACAGGGGAAACTTTTCAGTTTGCTCTGTATAGCCTCATTCCTTATGAGGGAGAATGGGACACAACCAAAAGGGAAGCTCAAATGCTGCTCTGGTTGCTACAATAATACATGATGAGAAGTTACAACCAAGTGTTCATAAAGACCAAGAGTACTGATATGCTGATTGAGCTTGACCGCTCAGTTTGTGTGTAAGCCTCACTTTAGCAGTGTGTCTTTAAAAGTGTTTGGGACTAATGGGGTTAATCTTAATCTTACCCTTTGCTCCCTCTGAGCCTGTGTGAAGTGAGTGGGGAGCCTCAATTTGGCAACAAAGACGAGGGTTTCGCGGACGGTGAGGTGAGGAAGGAGGCGGTCGTCTTGGCGGACGTGAGCGATGCTCTTCTTCACCAGCTGGGGCGTGTTGGGCTTCCCGTTAATCAGAATCTGACCGGACGTCATTGTACCTCCCTCGCCGCGACACGTTATAATGTCCAGCAGAGATGTTTTACCACATCCTGAGAGAAGAGGGTTGAATATTTAAAGCCAAATTCACTACCAACAAAACTCAATATACATTCAAGATGTGCACATAAGCAAAACAAAGCAGTGAGCAGTGAACTGTGTACTACATCAGGTGCTTTTCATGATGCTCTGACATGATTGTTGCACTGATAAGGCTCCTGAGGTAGAAGATTTTTCTTTCTTTTCATTCTAGCTCATACACTTAAAATCAAAAGCAGGATAGAGACAGGTTTTTATTGTTTCTCTGTTCTGTAATGTTTCATGTATCCCACTGCAGTCAGAAAACTGAGGGTCAGATTATTCCTGTGTTGTGCTGCTGACATGAGCCTGATTCATAACTCCTCTGTAATAATGGTTAAAGTACTTAAAATCTTCATGTTTGTGTGCACCTGAGCTGCCAATGACGGCCAGCATCTGTCCACTGCGGACTCGGAGGCTGAGCTTGTTGATGGCTGTCTGCTTGTTTCCTTTTATCTCCCACGGCAATTTGAACTCCGACAGCCTCTCGTACCAGGGGATCTGAGCCGCTGTGTCCACCTGGGAACACACACAAACACACTCAGTGGGCACATGCACAGTACAGACATGCATGCACACACGCACACACACACACACACACACACACACACACACACACACACACACACACACACACACAAGGTGAAGAAAAAGGTGAAGGTGAAGGTGACTGCAGTTACCTCATAGTGCAGATTGTTGACCTCCAGCTCATTGCACTCTCCACTGTAGGTGAAGTAGAGACTGCTGTCCTCTTCAGACGAGAACAACTCTGTGTCCTGATGCTGTTAAAGTAGAGTAGACTGGTCAATGAGTTTCCAAATCAATTTTATGGGACAATCAGCAATAAACTGTTGATCAGTAAGACTGATAAAACTTTGCTGTGCTGTTCTTAACGCTACAATGCACAAAGCACCAGAGATTTTAGTTTAGATGGCAATAAGCTATTAACAGCAGTACAAATGACAGAAGATGTTAAATAATTGTTGCTTTATTAACTGTAAACTTTATAGTACTGTACCATCTGTAGATCTTACATTTGAAGTTTATCACTGGACAACTTTAACGACTTTATTTAATGATTACTATTTGCGTTTGAGCTTGTGCATATCTGTGTGTGTTGGCATACACCTGCTTGTGTGTTTGTGCGTGCAAATAGGTTGCCTGAGACCTTTTCTAAGTCCAGAGTCCTTTTGAAAAATGACCTTAATATTCCCATTATGTAATCTTTAAATGTCTCCAAAGTGCATGACTCAAAATGAAGGATATGGTCACATTAAATGTACTGTCCATACTCTACACTGTACGTCATATTACATTACTAACAGTATTAATACATAGTATGTACAGTAGATGTCTAGTAAAATGAACATCCAGTTTTCATACACTCCGGAAAGCTTTTCCTCAGCACGTGAATCTCTACAGTACTTCTGAAAAGTTATGCCATTGTTCAATCAGCTGTTCTAACCAGTTCTTGTCAAATGTGGTTGGAGGTGCCTTTAAAAATGGTAACGTGTTTGTCCTGGCATTTTGTGATCGCATGTAACAGACTGACCTGTGAGGAGCCGTTTGTATGATAGACACTGGTGTCTGCGTCCATGATGATGCAAGTTTCTGGTTGATGTTTGTAGGGTTAAGAGGTCAGCGTCCCCCTTTTTCCTCTTTTGTTCAGCTCCTCACTTCTCCTCTCTAAGGGAATCTTCCTCCTTTGTCCACTGTTGTTCCCCTGGTTTCCGTTTTCACTCTGCTAGATAGTTTGCCTCCAGTCCAGCTGAAGATCTCTTGTCTCAGCTCACAAGCCCCCTCTCCCAAAGCGTCCAAGTTCATGTCATATCAGTTCTGCAAGTTTTCTGGTCACAGCGCATGATTCAAGGGCTGAGTTGAGACTGATGGCCAGTCAGTCTACTCAGCATGGGTATTTTTTTTGTCTTCTTTATACAACTCCAGATCAAAGTTCTCTGAGATAACGCAACATTCACTGTGTGTTTATGACTTCTGAGAGACACCACAGCTCTCGTGCTGCTGGTCTGTAGAGGGAATCGGTGCAGAGAAACAAACTCTAGGTGCAGAGAAACAAACTCTAGAGACTCACGTGCTGTATATGAGTTGTATGGACACGACCAAACTGACCTGAGACGGACTTCATACGGTCGTTTTTTGGAGGAGCAGACTGATCGGAGATATGAACAGATCTTATTCCATGCAGGCTGTGGAGCCGAAGAATGGGACCAAAGAGTCTTTAAACTTCATGCTGGAGGAGAAGAGGGATATACAGATGGACTGTGTGGAGCAGCGATCTGAGCCCTCCTGCTCTCTGAGCGTCAGCAAGATCTCCTACACAGTCAGGTAAATGTTACAGACAGATAGATAAAACTGAGACTCTGAGAATCAGTTACATGACATTACAAAGATTATGCTACATTACTGTGCATATTTTACATCTTACTCTCATTTCTAATGAAACAGCATAGAAATAAAAGTTAACATGAAAACTTGGAAACTTAAAATAATGACGTCAGATAAAATTGATTGTTGATGAAGACTTCTGAACTTTCAAATCAAATGATGATCATTTTCACAATAGAGATTGATTGATGTTAAAAAACATCCTTCTGTGTGTGTGTCTTTGTGTGTGTGTGTGTGTGTGTGTCTTTGTGTGTGTGTGTGTGTGTGTGTGTTCCAGTGAGCGTGTGGGTCCGTGGTGGGACGTACCCTCTTACAGGAAGCGATGGACACGTCAGATCCTCAATGATGTCTCCTTCCATGTAGAGAGTGGACAGATCATGGGCATACTGGGAAATTCAGGTCTGCTCTCAAAGCAGCTCACCCTAAAGAGTGAAGCATTTTAAGTCAACAATAAGTTATCAAAATAGCATACAATCAGATACACGTTTAATGGAAAATTATTATTATTAAGAGTTATTTAATAACTGTAAACTAAATGCAATGTGCAAGCAACTGGACAGCATCAGATTGAAGGTCATATTAACTGGTTAAAGGCGTGAGAATGGTCACAGGAAAGGAAACTATTACTAGTAATACTCAATAGACATAACTATGAAAAGAATGTGTTACATGTTTCTTAAATATGTGAAAATATTTTTCTACCTTTTTTCTTTTAACTTTACATAAATGAGTATGTGTATGTGTGTTCCCCTTGCATCGCGAAGGCTCGGGAAAGACCACATTGTTGGATGCCATCTCAGGGAGGATTGGAAACTGTGGTACACTGATGGGTGATGTCTTCATTAATGGCAGGAAACTGAAGAGAGAAGAGTATCAGGACTGCTTCTCCTATGTGCTGCAGGTACAGCATAGACAGACAATGGTTTAAATGGGACCTCAAGAATCAAATAGATTTCTTTAGATGTTTTAAACTGGGAATTAAGAAAAACATAGGAAAGAAAAACTATTTATGAAAAGTATATTTATTTCTAAAAATACAAAGAAAATACTGTATTGTTTTGAAATGCATCTTCTAAACTGCAGCATATACCTGCTGAACAGCTGCAGTATTAAACTAAATACAACTAACAGCTAATAAAGAGACTGAACAGTGGCTTTTATTAGTTAGCACTTTAACACATTCACATCACACTTCATCCCAGTTCTCATCACACACTGACTTGAGGTTAAGCTTTGCCCCATGGTGTCGTATGTGAGTGGCTACAGACAGTTTGTATGCATTTAGGTTGCATTTAGGTGCTTAACCACCACAAATATCAAACCATAAACTCAATGAATGCACAACATTTTGCAAAAACTCCTAAAAAGATTGCCCTGGCCTCTGGATGAAATTAACTAAAAGACCCTTGCTAGCCTCCTCATACACTTAATCTCTCAATGAGAGGTGCTCAAGTGTATCCAAAGCCTGAATTAAAAACACTGGCTTAAAACGGGCCATGCTTCCTTTCAAATCATCTCTCTCCTCTGGCTGATAGCAACCCCCCCACTCCTCTGCTCTCTAAGCCTCGTCATTAACTTCCCCTGCTAAGCTGTAGATGAGGAGGTGATATGAGCTCCTGATATTAAAGTCATTCAGATGAGAGACTGAGGAGGAGTGGGATTGAGAGGTGCCACGTGTTAATTGAGGCAGGAGGCAGGTTCAGCAGGTTCAAGCTACAAATGTATGTGTGTGTGTGTGTGTGTGTGTGTGTGTGTGTGTGTGTGTGTGTGTGCACGTGCTTGGGGCAAAGGTATGTTACAGTTTGAAACTGCATTTGGATGTACAGTTGCACAGTTTACTGTTGTGTATGTGTCATACGTAGATGTGAATTCAGTATTCAGGGTTGTGTAGCAGGAAGACTGTAGATAAACACACTTTTCACTGTAGGATGGAACATGAAAGTTGTACTACAGGGCCTATGCAATAAATTTCCCAAAATATCCTCAATACATATAAAAATCCAGGAAGAATTCATCTGCCTCACTACATCTCATACTTCTTGTTGTTTCTACTGCTTATTTTGATTTCTCTCTTTCTCTTTGTCTCTTCAATTTCCAGAGTGATAACTTGTTGAGCTATCTGACAGTGGAGGAGACTCTCACTTACACGGCCCAGCTGGCCCTGCGGAAACACTCGGCTGAAGCTATCAAGAAGAAGGTGATCGTAATCTTGTCATTTCATTGAACATGTTTTTAAAAAAGAGTAAAGGTTGTGCAGCTTTCACGAAAATCAACAGCTAGTTTAGCCTATTTCTTAAAACCTACAAATTAGCATTTATAGGTCATCCTGTTTCTTTTATTTCAGTATTTCCTTCTCACCCCTCGTTAACTGACTCATCAGTAGTAGTAAATGTCTTGTCACCTGACCCTTGACCTCTGACTTTTGTGCAGGTGTCGGTGGTGATGGCCGAGCTGAGTCTGAGTCATGTGGCCCACAGTGTTATTGGAGGCCGTGTTTTCCCAGGGATCTCTGGGGGCGAGAGGAGGAGGGTCTCCATCGCCAGTCAGCTTCTGCAGAATCCAAGTAAGTATGTCTTTAGCTGGGGTAAGCCTGAGGAGAACCACAGGAGTTTTTAATCTGCACATCACGAGCCTCAGACTTAAATAGGTGCTATCGCTGCTAATTTAAATCATGATGATGAGAAAAATTGAGGTAAAAGTGACTTATTATCCTTTAAATTCTTATGGCTTCACAGAACTCGAATAGGGAGTTATGGAGTAGATAAACTGAAGCTTTAGAGGAGATTTATGAGACACAAGGGATGAGGATTATGTAGAAGAAAAAGACAGATGTCCCTAATGCTTTGCATGGTCTGGTTAGAATATGATTGCATATAACACCTGACATTTCATACATATACTGTTTAAGGCAATGGGACTGGAGAACAGAATAAAGTTCACCACCAGACCTTTCTCTCCCTGAAGAGTTTTCTGAAGTCCACGCTGAAAAACAAAGAGATCTAAGTAGGAGAGGAATAAGGAAAGGACAGAGAAAGGGACAGAGGAAGAGATGGAGAAGAGTAATGAAAGACTGGGTTATCATACCGAGAAGGGAATGAGCAGAGACCCACCTCTGTGTGTGTGTGCCTGCGCTCATCCCAGGTGTAGTTTATCAGGTCCACAGTCCTCCAGGGAGGATGAAGGGTCTCGGTCCTCATTCAGGATTAGAATGGCCACGGACACACACACACAGTCACACGCAGAGTAATGAGGAGTTCCCATTCGCTGCCTCTCCAATCAACCAGGAAATGAATTAATCTCACAATTAAAGCATCTGCTAATTCCACTCTGCTTTCTCAAAGCAAAGAGGCAATCTTTTAATTGTCCTAATTAGAGTAATTAACTAAAAAAAAAAAAAAAAAGGAACTCACTTATCTTCACAAGTTAGGTTGGCCCCGCTGAGAGTCCTGCATGTGCCACTTAATAAAAAGTACATTTAAAAGTTTCCAACTTAAAAGAAAAAAAGTTATTGTCCTGCCTTTCTCCTCTTCTCAACATTTCAATGTGTGACAAACCTGGGCGATGATGTCATTGCAGGGGTGATCCTATTGGACGAGCCGACCACTGGCCTGGACAGCATGACGGCCAATCAGATTGTGGTGCTGCTGGCAGAGCTGTCCAGGAGGAACCGCATCGTCATAGTTACCATCCACCAACCGCGCTCTGAGCTCTTCAGGGTGAGATACAATGAAGGAAGGAGAAAGAACGACAAATAGACTGAAGTCTATCTTAAAACAATACACACATGTCCACACGTGCCTATGCCAGCTGTGGGTAGAGTTTAATAAAAGTGATGGATTCACAGTCAGTAGTTTTAGTTACACAAATCAACTTCCAACTTAGTATGTAGTTTCCTCTCTTGTTATTTCCTTTTTTTGCTGAGTTGCAGTGGAGGAATGGAAAAACACTCTAACTTCATTTTATTCTGCTGACTCAGACTGCTGAAACCTTGTTATAGTTTTAGCTGCACATTTAAGTTATTTCTAGTCATAGTGAGGACTGTGGATTTTGTCCTCCATCTCTAACACTACAATACTACATTTTCAGTACTAAAACTGATCTGTTCTTGGCCATGACGATCAGGAGAAACAATTAGAGCAATCAGAAACTATTTCAGTGTAAATATGGGCGGGTGGGTGTTGTTTCACTTTATAAATATGAATTTATGAAGTTTAACTATTCTGTATCCCTGTGTGTGTGTGTGTGTGTGTGTGTGTGTGTGTGTGTGTGTGTGTTAGGTGTTCAGCAGGATAGCTATAATGAGTCGTGGAGAGCTGGTATTCTGTGGGGAGCCAGAAGAGATGGTGAACTTCTTCAGCCAATGTGGATATGAGTGTCCAGAGTACTGCAACCCCTTTGACATCTATGGTACTGTATAATCCCAGTTATGTACTGTATATTTATCAATATCAATATATCAAAGCCACATGTAAAAGGTTGCAAAAAGAATGAATTCTGTGTTTAGTGGACAATTAAAATATCCCAAATGTTGTGATGTTAAACAGTCGACTTCACCTCAGTGGACACGCGCAACAGTGACAGGGAGGCGGCCACCTTCAATCGCATGCATGAGATCACTTCATCCTATCAGAGATCTGCCATCTACCAGAACATGCTGAGGAAAACAGAGCAGAGCCTGCAGCAGACTGACAAGCCAGCCATCCCCTTCAAGAGCAAAGAGTCGCCTAGCGGTGCAGCCAAACTCGAGGTCCTGCTCAGGTCAGTGCTGAGCGAGTCCTCGGTGCCCTCCGCAGCAATGACTGTAAAATAGTGTTTCTTTTCATTTAGTCTGTATCTGCATCTGTACTTCCATGTGTGTTTTGTGTGCAGGCGGACGACAAGGAACCTGTCCAGGGACCGGATGGGAGTTCTGATGCGCCTGTCTCAAAACCTGATCTACGGACTCTTTGTGGCCTTCTTTGTGATGCATTTAGACAACGATGTCACCAAGGGCGCTGTACAGGACCGCATCGGCATCATCTATCAGAGCATCGGTGCTTCGCCTTACACTGGCATGCTGAATGCTGTAGCTCTCTGTGAGTTCAACCAACTGCATACACCTGGACATAGAAGGGGAAAACACATTTTATTCTAGTTTTTGGAATAAGACACACTCTCGTACGGTACATATTACCATTACCAAACAATAAGCGAGGTATTTTGACATGAAAAAAAGAAACTAAAACAGTAGTAAGCAGCAGCTCTGTGGTCTAGAAAGTCAGATAACTTGGAAAGAATAACTGAAATATCCAAGGCAAAAGACGAAGTAGGACTCCAGTTACAACATCTCAGCAGTTACATAACGCCTGGGTGACATTATATTTCATCTAACTCCATGTGTTTGATAGCATCACCCAATAAATATCTACATGAGGTGGATACGATGACTCCAGGGAAATTCTGAAGTGCATGTGGTCTGAGTCAAAGTGATCCATTATCTCTGTCAAACTTATCTCAGCTGTGTAACCTCTCTTATCGCGCATTCACTGGGTGAAAGGTGTCTGCAGTATTTTTGTTCCCTTCAGCAAAAAGGACCGAAGCCTCGCTGGGTTTTTGCTTGGTGAAAGTGCCTGAAGAGACTTTATGCACTCTCTGTGTCTCTCTTCAGTAAGAGCTGACAAGTTGTGGGTTAGAAATGTAATGATAGTACCAGCACTGCAGTTCATTGTCAAATGCAGCCAGATATCAGCATAAACAAAATACTTTCATAAGAATAGATTTAATTTCAGGAGCATTTGCATTAAGATTATATATGTGTGAGATCCTGTAGTTTGAGGTCCTCGGGAGAAATGACCTTTGCCTCATTCAGAGCTCAATGAACCCAAGTAGCTTTTTACCTACAGACCTACAGTACCTTTACTATCTACATCATCCATGTGAACATATATTTGTGCCCTCTGTGTGAAACATGTTCATGGTATTTATTGCAGCTACAGTGACTTCAGATAACCTCAAATGCAGACAAACATGCATTCACACATGCTGTATAGACACTGTATCTCCCAGACTCACTCACTGCCCTGCAAGACCTTCAGCAGACTACAAACACCGGCCTTTTAAAGAGAATATGAATTACTGGACCTGGATGTGACTGCTAACTCATTAATTCACTGTATTGTGATTTTATACTGCTGTTAGGTCACTTTTAAATTGTGAGCAGCCCGATGGCAATGTTACAAATAGTTTTGTATTGATGTAACTTCATTAGGTCAAGACACTAACCCTAACCCCAACCACTTTTTTTTCTTTTATTGTGAGAGTTGCATAGTGAAATTAATATTGAATTATTGTACACAATATGTAATAAGGTCTTAGTAGAATTTAATCTTAACATTACTTTCATTCATAAGGTATACATTAAAAGATGATCTACACATTAACCTGTGAAGGATACTGTAGGTTGTCTCCTGACTGTCTTCCTCAGTTATCAGCCAACACATTAGCTGAAGAGCTCTGGCTGTCACAGATACTGAAGATAAGAGATAAAACACTGTGCTGAGCAGAAGTCAGACAAGAGTTAAAAGGGAATTAAATGAATGACAAAAGCACCCAAACAGCCTGAGGTAGTGGATGGCCTTGAATCATGTAGATAAAGACTGATAGGAGTCGATACTGACCAGTATGTTCCAAGAAACGGTTTTACTGAGTTGCTTTGCTGAATGAGATTGAGTTTCACTTCGCTGAGATATCAAGAAGAATCAGTACACTGGCTTCTCACACACAGGCTCTTTGGTCTTCATGGTTTTAGCGCTGAGGAACGTACAATCTTTATGTAGCTCTTGTCAAAATCAAGATTTCATGAGATAGTATTTCAAGTGCCAAAATGGAACGGTGAAAAATTAATATTACTGTTTAACAAGTACTTTTCCCTGGTAATTATAACCCAAATACAAATGGTGTCCCAATTTTTAACTATCTAATCTATTGTCGGCTCTCAGCATTACATTTTCTCCTCTCTCCCACTCATCATATGATCCACTCTCTCTCCCTGTCAGTCCCCGCACTGCGAGCCATCGGTGATCAGGAGAGCAAGGATGGCCTGTACAGTAAATGGCAAATGTTCTTGGCCTACATCTTCCACATCCTCCCTCTCAGCATCCTGAGTGTTTTCATCTTCACCTCCTTCCTTTACTGGTATGTTTTTATTTGGGGTCAAGGCAAGTTGCACATTAAAACTCCTTCAAGTAGTTTATGTATATTCGAGTATGCACACCATGAGCTTAAACTGTTAAAAAAAACTTTCTTTTGTCTCTTCAATGTTTTGTCCTTGCTTGCTCTCGTCTCAGGACGGTGGGGATGCACCCTGACAGCTTACGCTTCCTGTGTTTCACTGCTGTGGTTCTGGTGCCACATATTATAGGTGAGCGGATGAGAGTAAGGGGAAATAGCAAAGCAGGAAAATTAGTCTGCTGATTAATTAATTCATATCCTGTATCTCTCCTAAAATGTTATCTTTGAATATTAAGTGTTTTAGAAACATCAGAAAAAAAGTGTCAGGCCTACTTTTGATGTTATACGTGCTATTTCTTTTCCTCAGGTGAGCTGCTGACTGTGGTGTTATTGGGAGTAGTGCAAGACCCTAACATGGTCAACACTGGAGTGGCTCTGCTCAATATTGCAGGGATCTCGGTCGGATCTGGCTTCCTAAGGTGAGACACCAAATAGGAACTTAATGTCACTTTAATTCTCAAGTTTAAGTAACTTCAGAACCTTTTTTGAAGCCACTTTTTCAGGTCTGCATTGCATGGCTGCTGCCAACGGTCCAGATATATAAAACTGTAACACACCTTCCTCTTCTCTTTCCTCTCAAAAGGAGCACCCAGCAGATGCCCGTGGTCTTCCAGTGGCTCAGCTACCTGACCTTCCAGAAGTACAGCTGCGAGCTGCTCATCGTCACTGAGTTCCAAGGACTCAACTTCACATGCAGTAAGTTGTTTTTACCGCGCGACTGTCCTCTGTGTACAGCTACCTTGAGAATGAAATTTAAATAAAATAATTTCAGCTGTTTGCATGTTGTATTTACAGCTCACTGACTGTCACATGATGAGTAGTTTTTAAAAAATATGTAAACATTATGTTTGTCACTCTGCCTGTAACATGTTTTGATGTTGCAAAAGTTAAGTACTGTTTTTGAAATCACCATCTGTAGAGGACACTGGGAATACATCTATCCCCTGTAGAACAAACTAGTCCTGGATCACATTTACAATTCAGGAAATGTGATGCACAGCTGACTCAATATTGTCTTTAAACTTTCCTCTATCACTACCTTAACTTGTGCTGTATATACTCTAGAATTATCTGCAATCATTGATATCTAATTATCAATTTGACATGATGGCATGACGCTCTTATTGAGATGACTTGTAAAGTATGAGGTCAGTGTTCAAGGCCTCTCTGCAGGACTAATAAAAGGGCACCTGACAAATGCAGCTCCATCTCTGTTAACTCTTTATCTCCGGTGTGTTGTTGCAGATGTTTCCAGACCTTTGCCGGGTGCCTGTCTGATCACTCAAGGCAACCAGATCATTGATGAGGGCTATCCTGGAGCTCTGTCCCGATACACGCTGGATTTTGTTCTCCTCTACTCCTTCCTGCCTGCTCTCCTGCTGCTCGGCATGATCAGCTTCAAGATCAGAGACAAGCTTGTACTTCACTAAAATCACAGAGACATTTTTGGAGGAAAATCTTCTGTTTAAACTGAGTTTGCTTCTAAGATTGATAAACAGATTCACAGTTTGATGTTATCAGTGAGGGAGGAAGTACTATGATTTTTTTACTTAACTGAAAGTGCCAATAACACAGTGTAGAAATACTCTGTTACAAGTAAAAGTTCAAGAGTATAAAAGCATTAGCATCAAAATACATGTATAGATACTGTAAGTACAAAAAATTAAAAGAACTCATTATGCACAACAAATTTTAGAATGATGTGGATTAAATTGTTGGATTATAACTATACATTAATATACAAATTACCATAATGTTGCAGCTGGTAGAAATAGGGCTTAATCTTTATTTCTGCGTAGCTTGTGAAATTCACTGAGGGATCAATAAAATCCCTATCCAGAATAGTGAACAATTGATTTGTTGATTAGAATTAGTATTATTAATCTAAATCTGCACAGTAACTTTTAAATAAATGTAATGAAGTAAAAAGTAGCAGAAAATGGAAATACATAAGTACAG
>JAVQJZ010017038.1:0-14039 GCA_036025355.1 Leiopotherapon unicolor
CAAATTCTCACATTGTCACAAGGTAAAACACGAGAATGACTAATTGACAAATTGGGTATTTAGCAGCTAAAATGTGTGAGAGCCTAATCAGTTAAGCCTGACTCTGGATGGATAATAAAATTCACAACATGTTGAAACATCATGCTGAAATGTGGCATTGTCCTTCTATTGACTCTATTTGATTGCTCATATTAAGCCACATTGAGTTAGCCCCGCCATCCACAGCTAATCTGTAATAACCTTTTTGTGCTGTGACACTATCATTGACTCAGTGGTGTGAATTCAGTTGCTTTGCACAACATCCAATAATCTCTGGAACCAGCGAAGGACGAGCAGAAGACAGAACTACATAAAGAGAGAAACGGGGCTCAAAGGCTCAAACTCATTTGCACTAACAAAACCCTTCTGCTGCACCAGAAACCATGTCTAGACACCGAGTTGTGTTCAAAGCAAACATGATTTGAGCAGCAGCTAAGTGCTTGGGAAAGGCACTCAACTGAAGAAAGTAGTTATATGCATGCAGCCTCTTTGTTACAAAATTCATTATCTGGAAAAATAAATAAATAACCACTCGCAGCCAATCATGCAGATATTACGCTGATAAAAGGCAAATGGTATTATGTGTGTGTCAAATCCGTGTGTGTGTGTGTGTATGTGTGTGTGAGGCAGAGAGAGAGAGGTTATATATGAGTATACATTTTAGGTTATGTATGAGCGCACATGCACATAATATGCCCCCCAATATTCACCTTGGCTGCTATTTATCAGATGCTTTATGTGTTTGTTACAACACAGCCTGGCTGTGTAAGGGATGAAGAGAGAGAAGGAGTCAGTTCAGGGGCGAGTCACCACAGAGCGAGCGAGCACGCAAGAGGTTCTGCTTCATCACACCAACAATAGGTGTAATTTATCTCCACTGTATCAGAAAGTGTACAACCAGAGGTTTACAAATAGAAATAACCAGAGAAACAGGATGTGGGTGGATAGGTGGTGGTCAGGATAACCTTCAAGACCTTTTGATGACGAGCAAGGCCACTGGCCTTTCGGCCTGTGTGACGTACGATGTATGATTACACAATACGTATCAATTAGCCTGTAATTTCCTTTTGATTCACCTCGGTCTTTTTTCCAGTGGATCTTTTACTTTCTATTTGAAAACCACTTCGATCCATTCAGCTTGGGAAATGGGGGTAATTACTTAAAAATTTTTTTTTGTAGTGTTCTACCACTACAGTAAGACATTCTATGAAAATCAACAATGTTAAGATAGTTTAGAAGATCACTGAAGACACAGATTGCAGCTTTAGGCGGTTCAGCTCCGTTTTACTGCTGTTTCAGTGGTGCAATATATCAACAACAGGAAAGACGGTGCACATTCGTTAAGCTGCCCAGGATACACATTGATTCAAGCTTGTCAGGTCATCGCGCGACCAGGTGATCTTTGCCCTGGAAAGGCGTAAAACTGTTGCCATAAAGAAGAACAGTGGGCCTCATGCATGGATCGTTTGCACGCACAGATTTGATCCTACACTGTGTGTGGATGGTTGTCTGTGACATTATGAAATTTAACAGTGCTCTAGACCACACATAAGCAGCTGTGCACAAAAGCAAGCCTGTGTTTTGTGCAGTAAAACATTGATAATGGGTATAAAAAGGCGATTTACTTTATGAAAAAAACTGATGAAAAATTGTGTATTTCAATAATAATTTTACAGATTCTTCAAAACATAGGCGCCTTTGTGGAGCCTCAGTTTAGATCAGAGAGAAAACAATCTAATTGCACTCCACATCATTCGTAAGCGCTCAGCACGATCGCTTTCCTGGCATATCCTGGTCCACTGTTCGTCGCGCCTTCCCAAGTTCTCCAGGGTATCATCTGTCCCAACACCACACAAGCCTAAATTAAGTTTCCATGTACCTGTCTCCATTTGCTGCTCAGCAGACCCAGATAAAAAGGGATTTTCATGTCATTGCTGGACTACCTGATACTACTGAAGCAATCCACTACACTCATTCACGCATCAAGGCACCATCTTCTAATCTGTTCCCCTCTTTTACTCTTTAGCTCTGCACAAGAGTCTGGCTGGTATGTGATTGGATCAACGTGCAACTGGAGATGGGAGGCTTATTTTTAAGTGCTATGACATGACAGAATTATTTGAAATCTGCATTGTTAACTTTATACAACTATAAATATAATAAATAATAAATAAATACATCTCTTAGTGTATGTAACTGGGGCAGTCCTCTACTACCGGGGCTTATGACACCGCTCAGACCGATCAGAAGGTGGCCTATAACCGGAAGGCTGGAAACTGACTTAAGGTATTGGTACACTGAAAGGTTGTTTGTTTGCTCATGGCATTTAAGGGGGTTCACTGGGGCGTTTCCCTTCACTAATTACAAATAGCCTGGCGCTCGCTTCCAATTTAAGATCAAATGCAATTCATCAGCATACTCAGGTGGGTAAAAACAGACTTGGTTGTCAGTACATGTTTCATGAATCCTCTTACAGGTTTGTGTAAGAAATAAAATGAGGTCCATTGTCCTCTCACCACAACACTGTAAACTATCACCAAGGTGAAAATATAAGCCAATCGATACTTTTTTCCAGAGAATGATTTCCTTCAAACGCTGCCTCTCTGTTCATCAGTATTAATAAAACACAGGAACTCACAAAAATACCTCACTGAGCTTCTTAGTCACAGACATAAACCTTATGTCACCATAACAAATGGGATTGCACATCTGTCAAGACAGCAGTACCATAACAAGAAAACAATCAACTGTATATACAGAGACCGACACAGAATCCAAGCCCTCAATTATTGAGCCCGTCACATCAATAGAGACGAGTGCATGGTCCATATCCTGGATTTGTGCAATTGTCCAATTGAAATGTTGACTGACTCAGCAGTCTCACTTTACTCCCCGGGACAGAGCTCAACAGTGCTGCTTATGCTGATGTTAATGTGACTGTGTTCAGTGGAGCATGGCGTTATAATTAACACCATGCTTTAACACACCATCAACAGGCCCATTAAGCTTTAGCTATGTCACTCTGGGGAAACAGTGCCGGCTATGATGGGAGCCACTTAGGAACCCGAATCACTGGCTTCATGGTAAAGGCGCTTGTTCTGCAGGCAGGCAGACATTCATAAAAAAACATCCAGACACACACACACACACACACACACACACACATACAAACAGAGCCTGAGCTGCACATTTACAAGCACAAACTCTTTCTGTCTCGTTGTCTCTCTTCATCTGCCATTCTTGTTAAGGTGAAGAGTCCCATCTGGACGGAGAACAGCTTGAGCTGGTGCTTGAGGAAAAACACGAACATCAGGGGAATACACACACACACACAGACACACACACACACACACACACACACACACAGCTGCACAAAAACCCAAGCAGACACACACTCACACACAATTCTGGATCACACTCTCATCTATTGTTGTGATGATTAGTTTAGCAAGGTTTTTAGGTTTCACTCAGTTTTTTTTCTGAAAAGAAAAAACAAACACAAAACAAAAAAAAAAAAAAAAGAAAAATAAAAAGTGACATAATTCCCTTAATTCATTAGTGGGTCTGGAGAGGCAGGGCTGGATGAATAATTTTCTTTTCACAAACACTCTCAGACTGTGGATTCAGATCTGTTTGTGCTTTATACTTTTGGTCCTGACATCATCTGAACAGGAGCAAGGGCACATCCATGAGGCAGATCGCCATTTCAGCTTCAGACTGAAAGAGGTAAGAAAACTAAAACACCTCTTGGATACAAGATGTGCAGTGTTAATGTCGATGACTAAGACTTAAAGAGTAATACATTGCACTCAAACTCACTAATAATAATGTGGTTTGACTCACATACTTTTTACTTGAGTAGTCATCATCTCCTTTTTGCCAATACAGACACTGTGGAGCTTCCTGCAGCAGCTCAGCATACAGCCATGCAGCTGATGCCTTGCCAGATCTTAAACACTTCAGAAGGGCTCGACAGCTCCAGTGCTGCTGCGAAGGTCAAAAGATTAAAAGTCATGAAGGGTTGCTGTCCAAATACTATATTATGAATTGTGACTATATATATCTATCGCACATAGTGTTATCTGTAAATAAAAAAAGGCCAATGCAATTCCACTGCAAGGACCCAGTGTATAACCAGCAACTCTGTTTGTGACTACATCTGTACTCGTGTGTGTGTGTGTGTGTGCGTGTATGTGCATGGAGGTGTCTTCATGCTTCAATTAGATTCAATAACTGTGGCAGCAGGAATGAATTACACTACCAGTTTATGAGACATGACCTTGGGGAATTCCTCAAAATAGAAAGCACTGATGTCACGGTTTCAGTCATTTCATAATGTTGCAAACATCGAAACAATAAAAGAGGCTCTTTATTTAAAAGCACAGTCACAATCCCCTGGGTGCGTGGCTGCATGTGTATGAATTCGCTTTGTTGACGCATGCATCCTGGAGAAAAGGCATTTGTGAAGCAAAGATGATTATCCTCGTAAAAACAATCCACTTGTAAAAACCAAATTGCTCCCCCATGAATTTCAGTCGCACAGCTGCGGAGCCAGAGAGGGAGCTTAATGGACACTTGATGATGTTTGGATGCAAGGGGCAACAGTCGAAACAAATCACCACACCTAGACCCCTGAACCAAAGACACAAGCGCATTCCCACTGCAGCAGTTATATTTATCTTTGTAAAGGAGCATTGTCAAGAGCACAAAAGAGCTAATTTTATGGCTTCTAATGTTGTTGGTCCTAAATGTGCGGCTGAAATGTATATTTTATGTGCATTTTCATGTGGATAAAACCATCTGTACATGTACTTAATATATTTTTCATTGAGGTATATTATTATTCATTATCTCAAAGCCCCATTTCCCTTTCCATTAGCATCTAATCTAATCAAGACAAAACACAACATTATTTTCCCTTTCAAGCCTTCAGACATTGAAAGCAGAGAACGCATAAAGCGCTAACACCGACTGGGTGCAAGCATTAACTCCTACTGTCTTTGCTGAGAGCATTTCACTTCAAAGATACAAAGGACGTGCTGAGGTGCAACCAGAGCCAGATGTTCGACATCTATCAAAGAGACTTCCTCCCTGGGTGGAAGGCAGAATAAAAGATTACTTCCTGGAAAGGCTATGCTTCAGTGCAAGGTAGATTATACGGGTATCATCAAGGCGCATGGATGCATCCACTATCCACCATCCACATCCATATGTGGATCCCAAACCTGATCAAATGCATCGACATAGAGAACACACACATACACGCACGCTGAGTCGTACTTTGAGCCCTAGTGGCTGCGGTCACTACGCCAGTACTGGCAGCCTTCATCAATCACGACTGACTCAGTCTCAACACAGCAAATCTACAGTGAATCACCAGTTGTCATTGTCAGATCGACATCTGCCACCCCGCATCCTCCCCCGGACGCTTATCCAATCCCTGCATCCGCACTCCCACAACTCTGCCTTCCCTAAGTGTACCTGGAATCCATCCATCTCACTGGAAGCTGTCAATCATGGGCTTATCGCGGTGAAGGAAGAGGAGCAGAAAATCACATAGTTGAGGTTTAAAGGCTCTGGAGAGCAAGGCGGCAGTAAACAATACCAGCAGGGGGTCGACTTTTTCCGGGGCTTTGGAAAACTCACCCTGAGACATTGCCATGTTTATACCTGTGGGACATTAAAGCTTGGAAAAACACATTTCTATTCCATTATAGGAAAATGCTGCCCCTTCACATGACAGAAATGTGTTTTTCTGGTAAAGTGCTTTTAAGAGTCGGTAATTAAACATTAACTGAGACATTATATAACATTAATGTTTGAACAAATCGGAGCCACAGGCAGAGAAGTCATTTTCATTGTCTTCTAATGTGCTGCAGCTGATGGAAAAAAGTGCTTTACTTCTAAAAAGATTAGAGGACCAGCCTGAACTCTGACACCATTTCTGTCCTGGAGAAAGCTGAGCAAAAGGAGCTTTGCCTTACTGCATGTCACGGCACAATAACGTCATTAATTATTCAGCTTACCCTCAGCATACATTTTGGAAAATATTTATTCGCTTTCTTGCGACAGTCAGATGAGAGGATTGGGCCGATACGTCTTTACACTAAATCTCAAGCTTGAGCCCGGAGATGGCTAGCAATTGCTAAAACTCACAAATTAATACTCGTTTCACTTGTTTTATGAAAAAATAACGTCCATAATATATTATGGAGTATTGTCTGGCTGGTCACTTCCTGGAACCTCCTCTGGGTGTCTGGCAACTTCACACTGACTGCTTTTTTTAACACTTCAGTTATTGTGCAAAAACAAAAAAGAAAAGACCTGATGTGTTCTTTTGCCAGCCTTACTGCTCCTGGTAGGCTGGCAGTGGAGTCTGGACCAGGCCAATTGTTTTCCCCTGCTTCAAGGGTTTTTATGCTAAGCTAAGCCATCTGACTGATGATTGTGGCTTCACATTTATTGGAGAGTGAATTTCCAAAAATGTCAAAACGAGTAGTCAGAATCCTAACAGCCCATTTACCAACCACTTATGTGTTCCGATGGGAAATCTGAAAATAAGCAACAGTGGCTTAGCATAAGGACAATAACATAAAACCCAGCGTCCACTATCACAATAGCTGTGTGTTGGGCGTGTGCCTGAGGCCAGCTGGCTTCGTGGTGCCCACCAGGTTCATTCTAACGTTGGTTTTTGGGGCTGAACAAAGACAGATGCTATTCAGTTCACAAGCCCTGCCTGGAGTCGGTGACCTCGGCCTCCTCTGGACCCGTCGTTATGCAGCGGGCGCTCTGCAAATATCTCCAAACAGGCGAAAGGTTAAACAACGCTGATAACAGATTAAAGGCTTCCTCTGCTCCGGCTCGTTGTGTGAAACAGTTACACATTACTAATTAATAAGCCGCCTGAAAGAAAACAGAAAAATGAAGCTTGAAATTTTTATGGAGCTGGGAGAAAGCTTCCGAGGCCGGCACGACAAGATGGCGGCCCGATTTCGTCCTCTGCCTCGCGCACGCTGAGACAAGGAGCTTTCATTCGCAACTTTACAAGGTAACCAGATAGCGTACCTGGAACACGTCTTTCCACAGAGAATCGCCAGCCTGTTTGTGCGGTAAATCACAGACCTTTGCACATTTTGGAGAGGCACGGGCGCTAATCAAGAGTACACCCAGTAAAATGACTAATAAAAACACCCTAACGCAACGCTGCTGTATGAATGCCTTCATTAGTTACTGTGTTAGCAAACATAACTCTTGAGCTCCAGCCCTAAATACGGCATTTACCCTAATCACCTCAGCTGAGCAGTTAAACCACAAAGAAATGGGACATTGTTTGAGCAGATTCAGTAGCTCGCAGTCGCATTAGTGGATTGAAATGCTGGCATTTTTTTTGGAGGGCAATTTATTTTAGCAATTGGGGTTAAAAATACCCACAAGCATAAGGCGCATGTCAGGACCAAGCACTGCTGAGTTTTGCCAGACGCCGAGAGACTTCAGTTATTCACCGCTATGGTTTTGGAGAGCGGAAACGGGGCAGCCCCCCCCCAAGAAATGAGAGCCCTCCAGCTGACCAGAACACGCCAAAATGTACACATGATTATATGAGTGGGATCAAGCAGCACATTTAACTTGCTGTGTTACATTTCCGTGCAGTCGTTGACAGAAACCATGTGTCTTAAACGCAGCTGGATAAAAAGGAATGCTTCAGCATGCTTCCTTTTGGCCACCTCCTTCATTCTCACTGTTTGCCGTTATATTTCCCTCTCTCCCTCCTTTGCTTTCACTCTTCTTCCTGCCTCCACTTGCTCACTTTTTCCTCTCTTTCTCTCTTCCTGCTTTTCTCTCTCACTCGCTCTGCGGCAGGCCTCAGAGCGGGCCGGTTTCACCAAACATGTGATTCCTATTCATAGAATGTAAACAGTAATGCAGCCAAGCTGGTGTTTCCATTTCACATTCAGCGCAGTTGAGCAGGCTGGCTTAAGCTTAACCCTCTCACTGCTTCACCGGAGACAGCTCCTATTACAAAACCAATTTCAGGTCTCAAATGATGTGTTGCCTTTCCACACATCTGGAGGTATCATGTTGCTTGCATCTAATATCACATTTTATTAACCTGTTTTATTAGTCTGCAAACAAAACACTGCAAATACATTCCACGATTAATTTAGTTTACATTAATTTCAAATAAGAAAGCCTTTTGCAGCCTGCTTGAGTCCTCATCAGGGAAACATTTCACATTTTTAGAGAAGATTTTCGGCAAAAGCTATTTTTCCATTTGACTGGCAAGCATCTGACGGGATTCAAGGTCAGCCTGCTCTCTTCCACCACATCAGTGGACTATAAAAAGGGAACAGCAGGCAGAGCTATGACTCACTGTAACAGTTAGCTTTCCCATTCCCTGGTTACCCATGTTAGCGTTTGATGGTGGAAAACATTGGCTGGGACTCTGGGGACAAGTTATCTCAGTTCACCTCACTGTGCCTCAGTTGATCTCAAGGAAACTCCCATTCTTATGTAACACGTAACAGTGCCAGATATTCTGCATCAATGGTGTTGGCACAGTAGGGACCTGGTGTGTTGGTCCAGTTATTGACATACTGGATGTCATCCAAAGTCAGGTCTGGCCTTGATGTGATTTGTTATTAGATATATCCATATAGTGATGGCATATTGATTGATGTTTTTCCAATATAAATCATAAATCATGTTGTGTAAATGATTTATATTGGGAATGTACATGTCTTTGTTTATAAATGGCTGAACGCTGAAAATACCGTACATGTAATAGTGAAATCTAAAGCAAATGTTACTTTCATACCATTAAACCCTTGTCTCCAAATCTGTCCTACACTGCATGTCATTACCCTCAAGTCAGAAATAATTTCTTATGTTTGAATGTGATTTCTAATTTGTTCCGCTATGAAACAGGGGAAAGAGAGGAGTCGCATGTGCCGCTCTATAGACTTGTATGGGTTTGTGGAGCTGCATATTTTTCTGCCTACATTATTCAAATGAGATTTTTTAGTGCTGCCCCAATTCTATATTAAATTAGCTGTGCTTGTGCATTTGGGAGAATGTGTTTGCTTGGCTTATATCTGTCTGTCTCGTCCAGTGTAGTTTCAATATGGGTGAGCGCCTTTGTTTGTTTCTTACACATGACCAGTGTTTGTTTTATTTTGTGCTCTGTATGCAGGTGCGTCTCGCAGCACTGCGGGCCCATATGACTCTCCAGGCTTGTCACCGACGTAGCCGCAGGATGTGTGGTTGCATACACCCACACTCATTTTCACAGCCGTATTTATTTCCTATATGCTTTGAGCTGCCTGTCAGCAGTGCTGATGAGGGCTCTATTGTGTGAAGGGCATTTGCTGATGCAAGACACTGAAAATAAAACAAACAATCTATTCCTGTCAAGCGCAAGGCCAAGCCAGACTTACTAATTGGTTTAATACATTCATACATGAAAGCAGACTGAAATGAGATTTTCACAGGGTTGTGACAGTGAGTAGAACACACCTCCTCTCTTTTACCCACCACTTAATACTTCTGCCTGTTACAGCTTGGCAGCCTGTGGGTAATAAAGTTAATACTGTCAGACGTCGTCTCATCAGCTCTCTGAGGCTCGTTCGCTGCGGTGGTGAGCCTTATCAGGCCTCCACACAACACTGAGTAGCAACCATGCCCATGCCTCACTTCATACCGCTTCCATTATTCATGTGCATTTGCCCAGGTGAGAACAAACCCGGGATCTGAAGTTGGCAGAACAGCTTATTAGATATTTAGACGCAGCTGCTGCATGCTGGGGGGAGGATAGTATGAAGAGCGAAGGAGAACGGAGCTACTGCTAACTGTCGACGGAGGCAGAGATGTCGTCTTTTAGCAGGTTTGTAGCCCGGTGGCTTGTGTTAGGGTTGTGAACTGCTGACCCTGGAAATCAGGCGCGTGGTCAGAGGGACAGTATCACATAATTCCTCTCTTTCGCACTATTTTCCTCTTTTCTGGTAATCCAATCACTCCCTCAGTCTCCATATCTTGTTCTCTTTGTCTTTTTTACTTTTCCGCCTGAAGATTTAAATTCTTAAGCCTGAATTTGGCTGCTGAAGCCCATTAAGACTACTCCGCTTGCTCTCTCACACAGAGAAAATTGACTAATGTTTTCAAAGCCATTTCACCTTGAACATTGTTGAGGAGCTACAGCACTGATTCTGTTGTATTTTTCTTCTTTTCTAAGCTCCACAGAACTCCAAAATAACTGATATTTTGGAGCAAAATGATTTCCCTGCACTGATGAAACTAAAATGATATAACATATGAGTGAAAGAGCACCCACTGCAGAACTTGAGAAATCTATTGTCTTGCCTTGCAGAAAACAAACTTGCTCGTAGTGACAGTTGACACCAATTCGGCTTCAATTTTTCTATATTGTCATCTGTGTGTGCATGCGAGTGTGTATGTGTACAAGAGCATGGCGCCAAGTAAATGGCTTACCTTTTACTGGTATTCTCTATATATATGCAAATTTACTCCACATCGTGTGAAAAAGCAATCTATGCACCACATAAACGGCACTTTCAGCTTCCGAAAAGAGAATCTTTTCTGTTGGAAATTGCATTCCCGCTGCCTGTACACCTATATTAGCCTGGAAAGACTGTCAAGAAAACAATGGCCCTATATATGAAGATTGACGACACATTCCTGAAAAGTTCCCCCATTGTGAGAAACAGCTGACATCTTTAAATGCACCTAAATGAGCAGGCTAACCACACCGCAAGGTGCCATCCACTTTATCAGCGGCTTGCCAAACTGTATTAGCAAGTGACGACGTAGTCTGAGCTGGCGCTATTGATTGTAAAGGAGGCAGATAGCCAGGTCAATACTGAGGTCTTAAGTGCATTCAAGATCCTGACAGCTAGCATGGCAGCCATCCTTATTAAGAAACATCCTCTGAAAAGAAATGGCCTGCTGTGCCACCAAGCTGCCGTGTATTTGTCTACTTAAAAATCACGAGTTTGGATATTTTTCCTCCTCACTGCAGTCACTTTTATAAACTGAAAACCAAAATGTTTCAGGAACAGCAAAAAAAAAAAAAGGAAAAAAAAAAACCCCAAAAAACATTCAGCTCCAGATATTGGCAGTGTGCACAGTGATAAGATGGAGATAAGGGAAGACAAAGAGAGAACGTCTTGGTGGTGAATGCATAAGGGTGTCCTTGCATACACAGTGCGCGCTGCCTTGTGCACATGCTGTTTCCTAAATACACCGGCAGCTGGGGCTCAATCTTCCAAACTTGCCTGCACAGCCTGCCAGCCGAGGGAAATACATTTATACGCCTGATACAAAAGATAGTACAGATGAAAGACTTGTTGGAGTTGTCTCGGCTGAATCATCCGTAACCTCATTACACACAGTCGGAGCAACTAACCTCGTTTTGGGGACGGCTCCGTCTCCCCCCTCCCTTTCTCAATAGTGGGTGGAGGAGAAAAAAACCCAGTAAGAAATGATAAAATGAAATTGACGATTCAATATTTTAAGGCGTGGATGGGTTTTTTTCTTTCCCTTCCAGGGCTGGTGCCCTTGGTGCACAAGGCCTTACTGCCACACCTCGTGCTGCACTTTGTAGGACCATGTGCGCCTGGATGGGCTGCATTTATCCAGATGCAAAGTGAAATTTCTCATAACCGCTGAATTAAACTGCACTGGGCTGTCAGCGGCGAGAATGGGCTGCTTGACCAAGAGCCATTAAACACAAGCTTCCCTGCTTTAAGTACGGCATTCACCTTGGGTCAGAGTCCGTGCACTCGCCTCCAACATAATACATCCAGGAGGGCCATTTTCCACTTCAACTGTAGTAGATGGCGCCATTAATAAAGCAGGAGGTGTTTGTGATGTGTTACTAGGCTTTTCAGTTATTCATTACTGCATGGGCCGGTGTCAGGGAAAGTGAGCGAGAGAGATAAAAAAATATAGAAGTAAACCAAAGGAGACGAGAAAAAAAAAAGCACACAGGGGGGTAGAGAGAAATCCGCTCAAAAATAGATCACACACCAAGAGAGAGAGAGAAAAACAAAAAGAGCAATAAAGAGAAAGAGAGGGAGAAAGAATGGAGAGGTGGGAGACCTTGCCATTGGTGTGACCCCAGGGAGGGGGTTCCTGTCCCCTATCTCGCACTCTCGCTCTACAAAGTCAGAGCCTTCTATTTATACAGCACTGTAATGTTTGGCATTTCCTTCGAGGGGGGAGAGCATGGGCCATTGTTTTCCTTGGCCGCTGTTCGATTGGCTCAGCGGTCTCTGTGCGTCGAAAATGTCAGCGGCTCATGGCTCCATTTCTTCGATCAGTTTTATGTATCGCTGATAAATCATTTGCTCACCTCTCGAGATGGGAAATCTTATCGCAGGCGGCACTCCAAAAGACAACGGACGGGCTCAGACAGCCGTTTGATGGATTGAGGTGTTTTATTTATTTATTTTTTTTGGTGTACCCTTTCTGAAATATTGATTTGAGACATGAGGCTTTTAGGTCGCCAGTGCATCCTGGGAGAGGGGACCGCATCGCAGCAACACAACTGTCCAAGGGCAGATCTGAGGCCCCCGACGGCAGCTGCAGCAACAATGATACGCAACACATAATCACTGCAAATAAAGCCATTTGCAAACCTCTCTAAACTTCACTGACAAAGAGCAAAACAGTGGCAATGTAATGTCACTGAAATATGTAGATGTATGCACCCATTCAATCGGGCTATGATGGAGTTTGCTCAAATACTTTCTAAAGCATTTTGAATAATGTGTTGGTGAATTGAGAAAACAAAAACACAACACCTCACCCCACCCTCTTGCCCCACTTGCTGCAGACTTGCAACTCAAGCCGACACAGATCAATAGGTTGTTAGTTAAACAATAGTGGTCCAACATTGCCGGCATTTTAAAAATAGCCATTCCCCGGGGCACAGCAAAACCAAAGAGAATAATTGTGAAGGTTAACAATGCTTACTGCTATATCATTATTGAACTGAACCAATGTCCTGGAGACTGAGAAAAAAAAGAGGGGGGGTCAAGGGGGGCGGGTGGTGCTCAGTACAAGGTCTTTTTGCTGGAGGCAGGTTGACAAGAACTCCAGCTCACAGTAATGATGGGTGTGGATGAAACGGTCAAGTTCAGTGGAGCAATTTCAGATTTTAGCAAACTAACAGTGTTACAACTGAACCTCCTGCAGGCGCTGACGATGGTCTATGTTTAGCAGGAGGTCTTTGGAGAATATCCTAGATTCAGAGAGATCGCTGTAACTAACCTATCAACTGCCGAGAGAGCAGAGGAGCTGCGTTGAGGGAAGAAGCCGTTCCTTAAAAATGCCTGCTGGATGGATGAGTGTGCATGATGAAAGCGTGCATGTGTCTCTGTGTGCGAGCGTGAGTAAGTCGAGGAATGTATTTTCTTTTTTCTCCTCTTCTGCCCCCCTGACTTTGTCTTTGCACTGCGTCTCTTAACCCTCCCCAGAATCCTCCGAACATCCTTGAAGCTCAAAAATCTTCTTTCACACCTCCTCCTGTTTACACCTACCCTCTCGATCCGTCTCTTTATAGATGCCTCTCTCGCTCTGCCACCGCTTATTCCGTGCCCAATCCCACTATTTTTATCGAAGCTCAACCCTTGCCTGCGCTGGCATTAGTATAGAGATGTTCATTATAGCAAGCTACTCTCTGTTAAATGGCCCAGAAATAAAGAGCGAGAGTTAGTAACAGGTTTCCACTAAAGTTAGAAATCTTTATGAAAACAATCTTCTGATGCAGCTACGTGTGAAGCCAGTTGGAACTTTTATCCTTGCACACCGCCTCGTGTTATGTATTTTGTTATGCGTCTTCCATCAACTCCTCAGAAATTCCCACAGTATTTACTCCTGGCTCGCGTCACCATTTCCTGGACAGAGCTCCACACCTCCCGCATCCCAGGGAGAGGAGGTGTGGTACAATCCACCCAACAGAGAGGCCTTGGAGGTGGGCAGTA
>JAVQJZ010017052.1:0-20238 GCA_036025355.1 Leiopotherapon unicolor
CAGGGTCACGGGGTGCTGGAGCCTATCCCAGCTCTCTTAGGGTGAAGGCGGGGTTACACCCTGGACTGGTCGCAGGGTCACATAGAAGACAAACAACCACTCACACTTGCACCTAAGCACAATTTAGAGTTGCCAATTCACCTAATGGATGGTGGGAGGAAGCCGGAGTACCCGGAGAGAACCCACGCAGACACAGGGAGAACATGCAAACTCCACACAGAAGGGCCTGCCTCAACCGGGAGTCGAACCCAGAACCCTCTTGCTATGAGGCGGCAGTGCTAACCACTGCACCACTGTGCAATAATGAAAATATCATAAAATGCTATGTATAACTGTGAATCAATTTTACTGGAGAATATGAAGCCCATTTTGTCGCCTTGCTATGAGGAATTTATTTTTTCCAAAATTACTTGACTGTTTAAATTATGCAGTCATCCCTTGAGTCAAAATATCATTATGAAACCAGTGATATGTGGTAGTTAGTTTACAGTACTGCATTTTGGCATAAATAACAAACATATAAGACACAAAATCAATATTGATTTGTCTGAGAGCAGAGGCCAGAAAGTCTAAAAGTACCGGTACCTGTAGTTGTCCTGGATCCACATGAGGATGTCGTACATCCTCTCTCTGCACACTGGTGAAGGATGGGAGACGAAAGCTGTCACAGCTTCCAGGAGCTCCTGCAGCTCAGTCGGTGTCAGGTGGGCAATAATTTTGTGGACGATATCCAGACAAACTCTCTGCCGGGCATCATCCCTGCAGGCACAGGAGAGAGAAATTATGATTATGAGGCAATCTGAGAATACCTTGAAATCTTTTGATTTCCTGTATTTGATGCGGTCCCATTGCCTCCTGTAACTGTTGAAATTTAAAATCTTTATCTTTACTGAAGAAGATATATCAATGCAGGAAGTGACTTCACTCCTATTAAACCACCCACAACCATCAGACAGGCTCAAAACTTTTTTGTGTGTAGTGTGGCAGGGTTTGTGTCAATCAGCCTCCTATTAGATCTCTAATGGGTTTGAACCAAAAACAGTCCAGAAAGACAATAAACATGCAGAGCACAGAAGAAATAATGTTTAAGGCTTACCGATGGCCCATCATCTGAGTGAAGCCTTTGGTCTTTAACTGCAGAAAGATTTCTGGGATGACATCAGCTCGGCTCAGCACACACTCCAAACAGTGAGTCTTTAAGATGCCATGCATCTTTGGCAGGAGGGTGAAGACGTGATTGACAAACCTGAAATATCAAAAGTAAAGTCACAGTTACAAGACCGCTTAGACGGTTTAGGATCAGACCAAAGGAAACTTACACACAGTAAAATACTGTGATTTGTGAAATGAGTTCAGTGAGTTCTGTTACTGTGAAAATGTATCAAACATAAATGAGAACCACAAACTCACCGATCCATAAATGGAGGAAAGTGCTTTGACACTTTGTTCAAGCAAATGATGAACTTGTCGTCCATTTCTTTCTTCTTCAGATTTGTTATCTTACTTGCAGCAAGATTGAGAAGTTCTTGATGGTCCTGTGACAACAATCAAAAATGAGAATGAAATGAATTTAAAATGGATAACAAGAATATAGTAAAGAATATTTGAGGAAGAATTTATCATCAGGATAACACCTGCTGACTAAATCTACACATTAACTAGTGAAAATCAATGTTCTTTTCCATGTTATTTATTTTCTATGTCTTCTCTCAAACATCAGTGAAGTATAGCTGTAATTCAGTCAAACTGATCAAGTCTCATACATTGTCCTTGCCAGCCATATTCTTCAGGACGAGGCCGATAATCTCAGCAGCAGCAGCGTAGACGTCTTTATACCTCACAAAGGACATGTTGTTGGTGAGAGACTGGATGTACCTGAAGAAAATACAAAGCTACTTTACAAGATGGCATGTGAGCTACAACACAAACATGTCCACATTTTAATCCTGCTGACTTTTTCACTTGATCATTGTTATTTCATTTCACCTGAACTTGCACCTTGCAACTTAGAAAAATAATATCTAACAAGAAGTTAGATATTATTAAACAGTAAAGCTGTCAGATGACATGGTGATCAGTATTCTGCCAATAAGCTTGAAATGATAGAATTTACCTGTCATATTCGATTCCACAGGAGGCATCATAAGCCGGGAGGTTGTTGGCCAAGATGATTCCCAGCAGCTGAAGTCCAACAGAGTTGTCTTTACTATTTGGGTCGGTGCCACAGAATCGCTCATATATCAGACTGGAAAGGCAGAAAACGACAAAAAGCCAGGGACTCATTAAATATCATTAAAGTATAGAATTTATGCCACTATATTACCACATGTGCAACCAAACATAATGTCATTTTCATGCCTTGTTGGTGAACTGTGTCAGTAACTTCAGCGTCAATATTTTACAGAAATACACAAAGACAATATATTGCTAGAACTCATAATGATTTTCCACCTGGATTTGAAACATTGCATTGTGAACGGCATCTATTGTTACAAAATAAATAAAAGTTTGGGTTTGTTTATGTAAATCATAAATTCATCTATCCCTCCAACAGGGTAGAATTAACCATCATAATCATAAGTCCGTACCCCGGTGAGGATAGAGATAGAGAACAAATCATTGTGCTCTGCTTCAAATCTGCTTCAAAATTTCCACATTATATAATATATAATGTCATTTCCTGTGGAGCCTTTAAGTAGTCTGATGTGAACTGGACACTTGAGCTGAGCTATGTTTTTTTCTCAAATACACATAAATTACTTAATAAGAGTGTGGAGGTGCTACCTGTAAGGCACATGCAGACAGTCTTTCCAGCACTCTACCAGAGTTCGAATGATCTCCAGGTTGTGGCGGAAAACTGCTCTCTTGGAGTGGAAACTGTGCTTCATCAGGAACTCTAACAGCCTGTTGGCGAGCACTTCGTCTCTGGGGTTACCCTGGGAGAAAAACAAATGTTTCTAATGATAATCGACTGGTGTGCCATAGTTACTATACATGATAATAAAATGCAACGGGGGCTAAAGAAAAAACACACTGTGCACACCTTTACAAAATTCACATGACGTGTTTTGGAATCTATATATCAAACCTATTAGAAAAGTTGATATATGCAGAAATCATGAGAAAAATGTTATATAATATGTAACATATATAATATGCTGTCTTTAAATTGTAAGTATTAGCAACCTTGGGGCTCGCCAAGCTTGTCCAAGAAAGCACTGTCACCACAATGTCCACCACCATAAAATGGATCCCCTCTCCTCCGTTGTTTCCAGAGACGACGACCTGCAGGAGCGGCCCCAGCCAGTGCTTAGCATACGGTCGGAAAACCTGCACAGATCAGGGACAAAGATCAAACCCATGAGCGAACAGTGACCATAAGAGGTGCAGAGCATGAGGTGTCACATACAGGTAGGTACAGTAGCATCATATCTATTTGTTTTCAAAGACAGTAAGTGAACACGTCTATATTGCGGGACATGTACCTCATCTGTGTTGATGATCAGCTTTGAGATGAAGAGTCTGATATTCAGAGGTGTTGCTGGATTTGCTAGCTTTGTATGTAGAAATTTCATCCATGGAGGAAGTTCACTTGGCACATTTTCCTGTTTTGTTGGCAAAGAAGAAAACATTCCTACTGACAGAACTAACATTTGTAGATGATTACACTCTGTTGTACTGATGTGAAGCCATGCATCTCTGGTGTCAGTTATAAAAGAGAGGATGTGAAGAGAGAAGATAAATGCTAATCTTGACTTTTTTATGTGCCACTGACCTGTTCGATTTTGGGGGTAATGTTGTTCCTTTGCATGTGTCCGATAAGAGCAGTCATGGTTGTCATGCATTCATGCTGATTGAGCTCATCCATCTCAAGATCCACAATTCCATCCTGGGAGGGATTCGTCACCTCTGTCTCCTGGACATGCAAACATATGAATAATCTTCCTTAAAGCCTCTGATGAATGTTTAGACCATCATATGACAATACAGACATATTACAATCTCAGTGCAGTTTCATATGGAAAACAAAAAAATCACAACACTAACTCTCTTTGCAACGGTGCGTCTGTGTCCTCCTTCAGGATTTTGGGAGCTGAGGGAAAAACTCTGGACTCCGGTGGAGAAATCAAACTGACTCATCTCCTCGCTGAGGCTGCTGTCGGCCATGTAAGACTGGGAGGACAAATAAACTGGTGCTTCTGTGGAGACGATATGAATCTCATGACAAATCACATCATCAACATCATCAACTCTGAATATTTTAATTTTTTTTTAAATTAAAGATGGCCAAATGCAAAAAGTCGAAAAAACAAAATACCTCCATTCTCTTCGCTCACTTCCTTTCGAATCATGACATATTTCTTCTTTCTCTCAAGAGGGACCTTGACGATAATGAAATACAAAAAAATGATTGCAACTCAAAGTACACTGTTAAAGAAACGAGCATGTTAAATAAAAACACATACCTCTACTTCAATCGGAAAGTTGTAGGTCCTTTGAACATCAATGAGGTTTTCAAGAATGAACTGATTCTGGACAAAGAGAGAAAACCACAACTGATGAAGTCCACTCGAGTTACTAAACCACCACTGCCCTCTATCCATAGATGAGACACACCATTAAAAATGTGAAGGGAGACATATTTCTCAAAGTCAGTCAGTACCTTCTCTGGTTTCTCACTGAAGAGGAAGCCTTGGTAGAATTTGGCCTCATTGAAGCTGCAGCTGATGACGGCGATGGCACAGTTGTAGGCGGCACAGTGATAGTGTCTCCTCAGCTCGAGGAGCTGCGTCTCACCTGCCATGTTCTCGGTGAATGCTTCGAAACACGATCTGATAGAAAAAAAAAACAATATTTGTCATTTACTCACAGAAGAAAAAGGCTGTTTTACTATCATGTCACTTTTTTAAAGGTATCGCAGAGTCCTACTTGATCAATGTCTTTGACAACTCGTTTCCCTCGGTTTTCTCGGAGCGAACAAAGGCCTGATTGATGCGGGATTCCTTGGAGTAAACCTCCTCCTTGGGCAGCCGAGAATAAAGGAGCTCCATCAGCTTGTAGCAGCCGTTCTTCTTCAGCAACTGGATCTCAAATTCAGTTTCATTGGACTAAAAGAAAAATTAAAAACTACATAAGACACCTTTCAATTGATTTCCAATGCGCTCCTGAGTACTTTATATACCAGATAAATGAGCAAATATATCTGGAGAACATTAACACATGTAACTGAAGGTAACAAGCAAACCTTAGTGAAGCGGCTGAGCAGTAAGGCTGTTATGTCGGAGACCTTTGCCACAAAGAAGTCACTCAGGGCCTTGGTGCTGCAGTGAGAGGCGAGAGGCAGCAGCACCCTCTCCATCATGGCCTGCAGCATGGAGCTCATGGGCACGTCACCCTGCTGGATCACCCCAAACACTGTGCACAGTAACTGTAGCTGCCGCTCACTGCTTGACCTGGTCATTGACAAACATACGTTGACTGACCTTCTGACTGAGGTTTGTTTCCACTGATCATTGTGAAAAGCTGAGACGTGATACTCAGGCACTCTGAAACTGCACTTTATTATATATTTTGCTACATTTAACCTTTTAATCAAGTAGGAAAGACAGTAACCTCATGTGTCACCTAAGTGTTTCCCACAAATGAAAAACGGTTATGAATGCTTTACTAACCGCTTGGCAATTCTTTGGAAACAGGTTTGGAAGTGCTCCTCCATGATGTGTTTTCTATCTCGACACAGAATCCCTGCCATCAGCCTGAGCAGCAGAGGGCTCTGAGACAGCTCTAAGGCATCCAGCAACTAAAGGACAGACAGAAAGCAGGGTTGGGTCAACAGTACAATCTTACAAACACAAACTGCAGGTAAAATCAGGTAAAAACCAAATGGTATCAAACTGTCTCCCTCTTAATCTGCGTTACCCTCCTTGATCCCCAAATCAGTGACTTTACTACCTTTCGGATACAGTCCATGTAGTTGTTGCGTTGAAGCGAGCCTTTAGCAAACTCATCTGACTGCATTGGGAAATGGGAGGCTACCAGGGCTTCGAGGGCTCTCTGCAGCTCAGCCAGAGGCTCCTCTGGAAGGGTTGTGAAGAAGGGTAACACCAGCAGGGCCTGACTCTGCAGTTGAGAACATCCAGCAAGAGAAACTTACATTTCAGCTTCATTTACCTTATTTAGTGATGCAGCGATGCTACTGATTGTCAAAAACAAATTCCATTACCTTGAGATTCAGAGGCAGATTCATATCAACCAGCAGCACAGTGAAAGTGGAAAACACCTGTCTGAACGCTTCATGCTTGATATCGGAGCAGACAGAGGAGTCAATCTGATGACAGATGGAGACAGAAACCATTTTAATGAACTGATTAGTAGTGGCTTTGATTAGCGGTAAGTTCAGATTCATAATACCTGCAGGAGCTTTGAGAGCAGCAGGAGAGTGGCAGTTTTGCTCTCTGGACTTCCTTCCCACCACGGCTGCAGACTGCTCCATCTTCTTAGCACCTCCTCGACCAGCTGTTTCCCCTGAGTCTTCCTCACGGAGCGCTCCCTAAAGGTGTGGTCCAGCATGCCATTCAGCAACGCGCTCACCTAAGGTAAAATGCAACAACAAAAAAAAACACACCTCACACGCAGGAAAAACAACCCTCACAGGTGCACAGTGGAGATTATGCGTGTAGTAAAGATTACTGCCAGTTAGGCTTGGAAATATTTACAATTGCTCTGAAAAAATGTGACAAAAAGAGGAGAAATAGGTACCATGCTGGGATTCTGCGAGGACGCGTTCATGAGGCGAGGTACTGTGATGTCCAGACTTCTCAGCAGCTCAGTGTTGATGGTCATCTGGAAGAGGCTGTAGAAGTACTCGCCGTGCGAGAAGCTCATGAAGTTACGGCTGTGACTTCCAGATATTGGCACAGAAAGCATGATGGTGTTCAACAGCAAGTCCACCAGCTGCTCACTCTGCAGAGAAACAGTAATAAACAAGCTTTTGTGCTTCAAGCAGTTGACCGCAGCTCCAGTTTCATCTGCCTATATCAATTCTAATCCAAAGAAAGGCAGCACTAACCTGCTGACTTAGAGAAAAGGCAAGCTGAAGCAGGCCATCTGCAAGCCTCCTGGTGTTTATGTCCAAGGATGGAAGTGCCTTCCTGTCCTCACCGGGTGCTATACCTTTATACACCGTCATGAGAAGCCGGTACCCGAGGGATTTGGCATAAGTGGCGTCCTTTAAAACGAATGAGAGGAAAAGAGGTTTAAATTGGATCGGTTACGTTCACTTTCTAAATGTTTTGAACATTTGATGATGAAAACTGAATTACAGAGCACATTTGGACAACTGAAAAATGGTGCTGCAAATATAAGGCTTATTGTGACTTAATGTGCAAAGGAGCTTATTTGAATATATCCAAATACCTGGCTGTGCAGAATGGAGCTGAGGAAGTCGGCTTTGTGGATCTGCTTACAGGAAGACAGAACCATTTCCATCTGCTCATGGTGATCCAGGCTGCTGGAGTGGTAGAAGCTGACAGCACACAACTTCTCGATGCTTTGAGATTGTTAAAGAAATTTAGGAAGAAAAAAAACAATGAGATCCAAGTAAAAAGAAAATGTTTCTGTGTAGATTTAAATTTTCTTTTTTTTCTACATTTTTTAGTGTTCGCATGTGGTTTGACTTTTTCTCTAATGGTGAACTCAAAATGAAAGAACTCAACAATCAACATACCTGTTTTGTGAGATTTTTTGCCGCAGGCTGATTTCAATACGAGCGCTGTAAGTTGAGGCCAGCAGGGCCTTAAGTAAAGGAACACACACTTCTGGTAGGTTCTTCATTACTTCCACATCTGCCATGTTGAAACCTACAGTGGACGGCTCACACATCACCAGCGCAGTCAGCTCAAAAAAAGCTGGGACAAAAATGTCCTCCTCCAGAAGCTGCAGATAAATGAAGGACACAGTGAACAACAACAACAAAACTATCAAAGAGCAAATCATGACTCTTCTCATGTCGACTATACCTCCCAAAACTCCTGGTCTCCTTTGGAAAGAATCATAGTGGCAAACTCCAGCAGACGGACGATGATGGTGCACTTGCTGAAGTTGTACTGGTCCACCTCCCTCGGGCTGAAGTGAGAGGTCTTCTCGCCGACAGGGAAACAGCTCTCTGCCGCCGCCAGTTCATGAGCTGCCAGCTCCGTCAAAAAGAAACCTGCAGCTTTCAGAAAGCTGGACTTCTCTTTGGAGCCTGGACAACGTACAAAGAGGAACACAACATTTATTGTGATCACTGCAAGGCCAATAAAATGTCAAAAGAAATTTCATGTTAGAAGGCGGCAGTGGTGGGGGGGTTCATAATTGAAGCTCCATTTTCTAATCTGATATTACCTGGAGAAGACAACAATGTGGAAAGAAATTTGCCCTTGATATGCTAATAAAGTACATTTAATGGATACAGTGACCTCTCGGAGTATTTGACAGTGGAGTTTAGGTAGTAATAAACTAGCATAACTGTCATAACTGCCCTTGCACACATAAAACTTACTAAGCATGTGATGAGGCTTGATTATGTGTAACTTGATGAAGGTGTTGTAGCAGTCCATGGCAGCCAGCAGGAGGTCCATCCACTGCAGGGTGGCTCTGACGCTGAAAGGACCCGTCAAGTCCCTGAGAGTGGGCTGCGAGAGGAGACCTCCACCCTCGAACCGTGAGACCAAGAAATCTATACCATGATCCTTCAGCATGCCATCCAACCACTGAGAAGCAGACTTCTTTCCTAAAATTGTCCATGTCAATATTCATATTCATTCAAAACAAAAGCAAATTCAGAAAAACAGAATAAGTCAGTTAAATAGTTTTTGGCAATATATGTTTACGGTAAAAGTGAGCATTACAAGTGAGCATTATTTCTTTCAAAATTAATATCTTGCTACTGTGTTGATTTGAAAATGTTCAGTTTGCAGGACTGCTCACCTGGGAGTAGAGGTATGAACTCGTAGAAGAGTTCAATGCATCGGTGGCGACACTCAGTCTGAGGTCGGCCACATTGTTCCAGGAGCCACAAAATCACATCAGAAAGGCACACCTTTCCATCAGGAGGAAAACCCCTGAAGAGGAGACAGAGCAAAGGAGCACACAGATATTTTTACAGAATTTATATATACATATTTATGTATATTAAGATTAATGGTTAAAATAGAACAGTTAACCCTCAGATTAATTTAATTTCAAAGCAACTATATTTTATATTATCTACAGTTAGATCCACTTAGGCTAATGCATGGGCAGCTGTAAAGCTTGCTAACAAATGAAGTGATATCCATGTAGAGTAGCAACCTCGGGACGCGTCTCTTGGGATTGGGCTCGTGCAGACTGGGGGCTTTCTGTTTGATGATTCTTTTCAGATGATCGATGGCGCTGCCACACTGCTGCAAAGAACCTGAGGATGGAAGAGTGGCAAGAACAGCTTCATACCTTCTTGAAAATGAAATGATTTGAATGTTTAATGTTTTTTATGTAATGTTTTCCCTTAATGTGCAATGTAATTTCATTTAACCCAACATGGGGGAAAATAAATGAACTAAATAAATATCATTGACACATTCAGCAGTTTTTACAACATAACATGGAAATAAATCAGAAGTCATGATAACGTAACAAATTCAAAGAAATAATGTGTCAAATTCAAAGAAGAAGCTTCTTTTGAATCATGAGTTAGCACTGCTGACACTGATAATGACCAAAGAAAAAACTCTCTATAAAGCCGAGTGGAAGAAAAATTACCCATAGATCTCTCATCTGAGTGTGCAAGAGCCAGACTTTCCACAAATATGACAAGAACTTCAAAGACAAACTGCTCCACCAAAGAATTTTCTTCCCTAAAGAGAAAAATGGACAAGAGCATGAGCAAATGCAGTGCAACGACCCAGCAATGAGGTTTCCTCACTTCATTTAACCATTTAGTCAAACATACTATTCAGTAGGAAAAACTTAATGTCAATATAATAACAAAGTCTCACTGTCTGCATTGGCTATCATTTAACAAATCAATTAAAATCCCAGCTATCACAAACAGGATACAGCAGTCATTCAGTAAATGTCTCAGAAATGTTGTCTCAGAGTGATCAGAGAGAAAATCCTCACACCTGAATTGTCTGTAGATACTGTTGAATGCTAAGGCTGCACCAAGTCTTTTGAACCCATTGGGGTGGAGAGCCAAGCTGTAGATACGCTTAAACAAGGACTTCATGTTAGTGGGACTCCTCTCTTGCTGCTTGGGGGTGGTCTGTTTGATTGACCATTTGACAAACTCTTCGATGCAGCGGCCACAGAAGTCCCTGAGAGTGCTGTCCATCGGGTCGACCACACCGTCCTGAAGAGAAGAACATACACAATCAAAAGAAAACTCAGCTCAACAGGACAGAAAGTGCCATTTGTGCAGGTTGAGTAGTTTTACTAAGGTGCAGTCTCAAGTCTTTTGTCGTTTAGCCTCTAAAGCTCTCGATGGAATATAAACACTTACCATAATGGCCTCCAGAACAGCCACTGTATCTTGGCTCTCAAACTTCTTGTTGTTTGTGAACCAGTGAATCAGCTGCATAACCAGCGGCTCAAACAGCTGTCTGGTCACCTGGAAAAGAATTTCAAACTTGTTTTGCACGGCTGGGTCAGGCTGACAATAATATCAAAGAGCCATCAGGGAAATACACCAGGAATTACCAATTGAACTAAAACGTAAAACCACCTGCAGGCTGGTGTGCTGTACATGAGACTATCAGCTGTAGTAGCCAAATCAACAAAAGCACATGGTTCACTATTTAATACTAATATTACATAAAACTAATTTAATATTCTTCAAGTTTTCTCGCACATTGCAGTCATACTCGTCCCTGACACAAAACCCTGACTGCAGTGTGTCAGTGGGATACAAATATTCCTCCTTCGTGATTTGCTGGTCCTCTTTTTGTAAAATGGTAAGCAATGCTGCTCCCTTGAAAGCTAATGTGAATAGTAAGTCTTACAAAACAAATAAATAAAATCCCAGTGTGTCTGTAAAACATCCAAATAATCTCAGATTTCTAAAGAAAGTATGTCCTTCTTGTCTGGATTAACATCTTTCCAAGTCTTTTGATATTTAAGGAGCTTTTATGAGCAGGGGAAATGGTGTCGGGCGCAGATACCTGATCCACATCACAGGCCAGGCGCAGCAGCACAGGAAACAGCCTCTTGTGCAGCTTGTACATAGGTGGCACACTGGCCTTCCCCTCAACCATCTGAGCACTCTTCCCAACCATGTAGACCACCAAGCTGTGGAGCAGCTCGCAAGCTGCTACCTGCATCAAACACAAGAGAACCTGGATAAAAACATTTGTTTGTACTGGTGTTAACATTAGCATCATATGGAAACTGTGCCGGTCTCTAACAGACGTTTCATCGCTGACGGTGGAAAGTCTTCCGTGTTAGACGACATACTTTGGTTTGTCTGTCACTTGTGGACAGTGCCAGTTCACTGATGCGGGGCAGAAATGGATCAAGGTAGATGACGGGCTTCATATCGGCGAACGGCACTGCAAAGCTGAGCCTTTTCTCAGAATCCCAGGCGACAAATTTCTTCATCATTTCCTCTGATGAGACCACTACATGTAAAAAGAGCAAATGTTTTTATCTTGTGTCAAGCCTTCTTAAAGCATCACTCTGCAGCACGGCCCAAACACTTAAAACATCAGAGGAAAACACAACGAGATGGCGGGTTGGTTAAGTAGATCCTCACCAGTTACAAGGTTCCTGTTCAGCTTTCCTCCCAGATGGCCGAGCAGCTTCACCACCCTGAGCCTCACCACGACAAGGGGAGCATCTTCCTACAGTCACATGGAAGAATCACTCTGCTCAAATACAGAACGTCTCAGGAATATGAAACAACGCACTGTTATCTATTTGTGCAATGTTGTACAACGATTGATAGTTCTATATCCTCTCAGCTGTGAACCCACTACTCTTTAGCCTGAGGAAAACAGTGCATTTCTCTTATAATACAATATCTGCAGCCAGATAGAACACAAAAAGCAAATAACTCTGAATATACTGAAAGATGTTTTCCCATTTTCCCCTCCAGTACCATGGCGAGCTGGTTGGATTGTTTCAAGAGTCTTCTCATCACTCGGCTGTATCCTTTGTCCCTTCTTGACGACACATAAGACATCACCTCCCAGTTGTTGTCGTCTTTGTCTAAAGTTAACACATCTGAATTAGACTTTTTGTTCGTCTGAATGACATCTGTATTTACTAAACTGAAAAGCATGTTACAAACAAACGGCCATGCTTGACCACTGGCAGTTAGGGACTTACTGTTGGTTGACGGGGCTTTCAGGTATCCATCCAGAAGAGGGAGGATGTTTGTGTAGCAGGGCTGCATGGTCTCCAGAGGAATGTGGGAGGACCAGTCCTCAAGAGCATCGAGGGCCACGCTGGCCAGGGGAACATGGCTCAGACCCAGCTTCAGGGCCGCCTAGATGCCCCATTCGCAAACACACACACACACACACACACACACACGCACACACACACAGGTAACGGTTTCTCTTACTTCTCTGCTCACTTTCTCACTATTTTCACTTTACTCACTGTCACATCGACTTGGTATGGAGACATTCATTTTATTAAAATTGTAATTTCCATTTTGCACAAGAAACTATACAATTCTTCCATTAAGCATTTTCCCACCAAGTAGTAGTACTAGTAGTTGGGAATTACTGCACTGAACTACTCACTGTGCATCTACAATCTATGGTTTTGTTTTCTGCTGTCTTCATTCGTCCTTATCTAGTTCACAAAAATGCAATGAAACAGATAAAAAGCTCCAACCTCAAGAGCAGGACAGTAGGCCTTGATGTCCAGAGCTACCATGTTGTGGTGCAGCGACAGGACAAATGTCAAGCAGGAAGCCAGCAGCTCATCTTTGTACTGCTTCATTCTCACACACACCTGGAAGGAAAGCACACGTCATTCACATCTCCCACATGTTACGCTCCAGTTTGGTTAATCGCACCAACAAGAGAGAGGTTACCTCTTTTCCAAACTTGGAGAAGAGTGCAAAACAAGCACTTTTCACTGTGTCACCCTCCGGGGACGTAGAGCTTCTCAGGCCGACTCCCTGTTCAAAAAGAGATTTTTAACATATTCAGTATGAGGAGTAACCTGCAACATGATACTACTTTCCTTCTGAGTTAGTTCTGAATCTTAAATTTCAGTCTGGGGGTACAAATTGCTCTACTAGTGGAAATACTACCTGGAAGTACTTGATTCTCTTGGCAACTCTCATGGTGACAGAGAGCAGCTTGTAGAAGCCACTGACGAGTGGGTTTCGGATGGAGTGCAGGATGAGCTCATGGCTTAACGGATACACCCAGGACTGAAAATACTCCACGTGCTTATTCAGCAACAACTCACTGCAAAAAAAGGAGAACAGACATCACCTGAGACTGACATCTTTAATTCAGGCCTCACTAAATTAAAACTTTAACCTTTATAATGTCCCAGGTTGTGACGTTGACGGCAGAGAGTGAAACTTCAGGGGAAAATTAACGTGACCTGTCAAACTTGAGGTCGTACTTCGTCGCCAGCTCCTCATTAGAAGGACTGACAGTGTCAAACCAGTTTAAATGTATTTATATAACCCAATATCACAAAAGGAATTTGCAGTCTGCAGAGCATAAAACACCCTTTGTCCTTAGACCCTCATACTGGGTGAGGAAAACCTGCCTAAAAAACCTTTTACAGGAATAAAAAAGGTAAGAATCCTGCAAGTGTTTGTGTGTTGTCTCCATTACCTGCAGAAGTCCACCAGGTTGATGAAAGCAGTGAAATCTTTGATCTTATTGGGCAACAGATGAGCTGTGGGGTCGGTGGAGGGCAGGGCGTGTGCTGCATCATCAGGTGTCTGACAGAAAAGAGGGTGAGTGCCGTGGATTAAGCTTCAACAAAGAGAAAAGCTTTTGACGATCAGCTAAAATATTTAAACTGATACGGGCAACTATCAAGTATACAATAGTTTCATGCCACTATGTCCCTAAAAATACAAAAAATAAATAATAAATAAGTTTAAAAAAAAAAAACTACTTTATATGACCATCTGTGACCTGTATTGAAGTGGGACCCTCACCTCCTCTCCCGCTGTCACTTTCTGCACGGACAAGTCCAGTTTTTCCACAATGCGGAGGATGGATTTCACCAACTCGTCATAAAGGAGTCGGCTTAAAGATCCGAGAGCGGCGTTCTGACTTTCAAAGGCTCCGTCCAAGAATCCTGAATCCTGCAGGAGGACACAAATGTAATCAGAACATGAAATAAAATGCTTCTTACTGAGAGATCTTTCTGTACACGGGAGACATTTTCCACCCACAAAGGATATTCATTTTTCCTTTGTGGATGGTATTATTTTTATAGTAGCTCAGTAGGTTATATAATAATCTAATAACTTCATAGTATTTAGAAAATGTATAAATACTGTCTTCAAAAGGAATATTAAGCAGCTCAACATTTAGTAATGTGGAATATATATTATATATTATACCAAACGAACCTGCTGAAATTAGTTCAAAATAGAGCATAGCTGTACCTTCAGCTGGTCGCAGTCAAGGAGGCTTTTATACAGAGCAAGATAGTTCTGACTGGAAGGAACTTTCCACTTTCCAGCACGAACTTGGGAGGACTCAGACAGATCACTGTCTTGGTCCTGAGAAAAGGACAAAAGGGACATTTCTTCTTTCAGCATGGTAAAAGAAAAAAAACCAAACAAACAGGACTCTGGAAAACGAATTTGAACAGAAAATAAATCATTCAGCTGAGTCAATATGTATGTGTGAACAACAACATCTGAAAACACGCAGCTAACCTCTGAATGCATGATGGGTTTTGAACAGACACGAATCAGGCCCTGGTGCACTGAAAGATAAGCAAAGGTGAACATTTCAGCTGCTATTATGTGTATTTGCATCTCATCAAACAAAAGCTGCATATTATTTAAATCAGACTATGATAACAAGTTTTATATTACTGTATTATGATTCTACAACCCTCAGATTTAATCCTGGATCTTCAAATGAGCACAACTACATGCATATCTAATGACGTACCCACGGAGCTGATGAAACTCCACAGAACAGGTCCTTTAGAGGCCATGGCCACGAACACCTTCAGGACGGACCTCCAGCAGGCAGTCTGCATTCTCTCACTGTACTGAGGGAAGCTGTCGATCTGCACCACCAGGAGACGCTCCAGCAGAGGAGTATACACCTCTGGAATCTGAGACCACAGACACAAAGCAGGAGCTCAAATGAGGGTATAATTAGTGTGAGATCAGCCTTTGCCGCTCCTGTAGAATATCACAGTGTATAGAGGCACATACAGATCGGGCTGAAAATCTGTAAAGTCTGATTTAGGGTATCGTTGTTGCTCAGCACCTGGTGAAAAGTGAGTGACAGGTTGTGAGTTTGCTACCTTGTCCAGGTGAATCAGGACACTGGCTATAGAGTCCAGGAAACTGGGCAGCTGGTAGAAGGTATCGTCCTCCCCGTCAGACTCAGTCAGGTACATCTGCTTACAGCGCTGAATCAGCTCAGTGTACATCAGGTCCACGTCTTGGGGGCAAACTTTCTTACATGGCTACAGAAAAAAAAAAAACTTTTATTATATTTTGTATCAAGACATCTGAACTGTACACAAGCAGATTCTTAAATATTCAAACCTTTGATGATTACACAAGAAAACTAAATGTGAAGCGATGATGTAAGTGCAGAATATTTATAAGTTATCAATGGAAATGTAGATCACAAAAGCTTAAGCTGAAAACGTGCACTCCTTGATAAACAAATTTTAGTTTTTACCACTGTAAAGAAAGCACACATACAGCTGCAAAAAATCCATATCCTCGTATAGCGATGGACAGCTCCTTATGCGTGGAGTCCATGGTCTTAATGATGCCGCAGAACTTCTGCATGAAGAACTTCAACTTGCTTTTGTGCTCCTCAATATTCTCAGCCACCAGCATCGCAACCTTAGAAAAGATCATAAAGCGCAGTGTAGCATTGGTGTTGGGTTACTGTGGAAATATTCTGACTGCTGAGTTTGGTCGCCATCATGACAAACAACCTGAAGACGTGGAGTTTTCCCACATTGCCAGCCTGTCACTCTGGTTGTCTACATGTCTCTGTGCCTTTGTGGCAAAGCTATGAGGTGTCTACCTGTTTGAGGAAAGCCTCAAGCGCATAGTAACTTGTCTTCTTCATCTCAGCGTTGATGTGTCCACAGAGCTTAGACATGACCTCGAACAAAGATCTGTAGTGGTCCATGAGGCAGCTGCTGAACTGGGATGCGTGTCTGGCAAATAATCTGAGCCCCGCTGTACAAGAGACGGAGTCAGAGAGATGTTAGTTTTCAGGGAGTTTTGCCTTTTATCTATTTGCTAAAGCAACGGCAGGCCTTACCAAATGTGACAGCGTAGCGGCTCATTTCCATCTACAACAAAAGTGGAAAACAAGCAGCTCAGGAGTTGTTACAAATGTTACAAATCAATAGATCGTGCACACTTGGCTTCCCATGCAGGGTGCTCCAGCTGTAAAGGATTCTAAGATATCAGATACAGTGAGACTTACCTGGGGAGTGATTGCCTTCAGGGCATACTGAAAAATGTCCTTACATGTTTCTGGATCTGCAAGTCAGAGACACACAGTAATCATGCAGCCTTAGATACAGAGGATATCTGTAAATGTGAAATAAACAGATGCAATGAAAGCTATCTGCTGCACACAACATCCCACCTTCTTCCATGGTCTTGGTGAAGTTAACCATGAGAGCAGTGATGCCTCTCAAACATCCAGCAACAACAATAAGTTTTGGTTCCTTTGTTAAAGAGGTCATCTAAACCAAAACACAAAAAAGGTACATTTAACTGGCTGTTTTCAACAGTATCTGTACAGGATAGTCAATTTGCCCAAACACTAGTCACCGCCCGTGCAGCAAACCACGATTTTATCTTTGATCTATCTGTGAACACACCTGTTCTTTTAGCTCTCCCAGATAGGCTTTATAGAGCTTGTCAGAGTTGTTGACCATCTCACTGGGATGAACCTCTGCCAGAACTCCCAGCAATTCGTAGATTTTGCCAAGGACTATTGCAAAAGTAACAAAAAAAAGTTTATTTGATTTGTTATGTTTTCATTGCCTAAATAAACTAATTATCATGAAAATGTCAAAGCAATCCTCAGTTTCAGGAATCAAAAGACGACTCACCAGAATCAGGTAGTTTGCTCTTCTGACAAAGCTCGCTATAATATCTGTTGAATATTTCACTGATTCGAAGGTCTGCAGCCGCACTGGAGGCCTTTGTAGTCAGAAGAACCTGTGGAGAGGATTTGACAAGAACAAGATATAACCTGCATACACAAGCAGCTACTTTTAGAGTCACAAAAATACCAAACAGGCGCTCATGAGATCATATTAATAAGAGATTTTGTCAACAGTGCATTTCCTCTTTTGGTGTGAATGCAGCTCAGTGACCTTAAATAAAAAAAAACACATCAGATCCAGAGACACCAACCTTAACCAGGAGATCCAGCGCTGGAGCCCTGCTTTTGGCTACCTTTTCCTTTGTGTACACAACCATGCATGTGTCCTGCATTAAAAAGAAATCGAAAGGACAATCAACATAATTAGTTAGTAGAATCACAAGTATACATGTAAAAGTTTGTTTTGCTTTTTTGTTATACTGGGAGGTTTCGAATAATTGATATAAAAGATGACTTCATGTGAGTCCCAGTTTTGGTTGGACACTGAATTACATTACTTTGAATACACTGATGCATCAAGACATGCAATGATCTTTCATTTCCTTTCAATGCTGTCACTGTGAAATCTTCCAGGCGTGACAGGTCTTTTTTGAATCTGGGTCTAAATGGGAAACTTACTCTTATGTCAATGGCGTAAGTCTTCTCCCAGCCCTTGACTACTGGCGAGATCCGGTCCAAGAACTTCTCCAAAAACCCCAAAATCTCAACTCGGGTGTCCCGGAACTGGAAAAAAACAAATGTTTCTGTCAACACAAAGATTTTTAATTTCACTAGATTAATGTTCACTGGATGCTCCTTGTTATGTACCTCATCTGCTCGCGACTTCCTGAGGAAACTGAGCAGTCCATAGTCTTTTGAGAACAACAAGGACACCTGCAGAGCTTGAAGAAGAAGACGCAAAGATGAAATCAGAAGAAGAGCACGTGCATCACAATGCAAACAAGTGAATCTGCACAGTGAGAGCAGCATTGATATTTAAACACAATACATCTGTGCAATTTCAATGCCTCTACTGTCAACCATTTGCTACTTTGTCTTTTATTCAGGTACCATAACTGTGTAGAAAATGAAGAGATCAGAGTTATGCAGAGCTAAAATTATTATCTAGATACTGTGGAGAAGATTTTCCGTGGATCCAAGTTAGGTTGCATACAAGCACTGGTTAAAACAAAGCATTGCTGTGTAGTTCTAAGCGAGAGCAAATGCCATGTGTTGGTAACAACTACAGAGAGAGGCCCCCTGAGGAAAATGTGCCATGGAGGGAGTCTGTGGTTAAAACAGCTGCCTACTGATGCACATCCACTGAAGTAACTGTGTTACTGCAACTTCACAGCAGCTGCTTGCTTTTGGGTTTTTTCACCAGTTTTAAAGTGCAGACTCCCAAACACAATTACCCCTCTGAAGCTTGGTTCACCGTCAAAGGTTCACACAGTCTTTCTTATGATCACGCTGTGGCTGAGCGGTACCGCCCACCACTGTGAGTTTTGGCGGAACAGCCCCTTAAGGTGCACAAAACTACAACTGTGCACAATTCAAATCATTTATGCATGACGAATTGATAAGTACACTCCGATAAATGAATAGAATAATTTATCCTGCAAGGTGTTTTCGCTATCTAATAAGTTGAGCTGTATGAAGTTTAAATTGACAGATTGTTGAATGGAGTTCGGCGCGGAGTCCACGCGTCCCTCGGAGATGTTGAGGAGAGGATCTGCTGGACTTTGTCGTCTTACCAAGTTCACTCTCGGTCGGTGTGGGCATGCACTCCTGTCCCAAGTCTCCGACTATATCGTGACATCTGAGAGCAGCAGATCGGGAGTCTTCGTCTGACAGTGATTCATGAAGTTTGACAAGAAGTCCCTGAATGCCTCCGGCAGAGGACATGACGGCTGCTGTACTGGGACCAGACTGATGTTGACCCTCTGCCTGCTACACAGCCACAAACACACACACTGAACTGGCTCAACAACACACAGCCATTCAACCTCAAGTCATCACGAACACCAGGAAGGACCAGCACAGGATGCAGGCTGCGCGGCCTTCAAAATAAAAGCACTGTCACAATCAAAGCGGCATCACTAACACACAACAACAACAACAACAACAACAACAACAATAATAATAATAATAAGAAAATGCAAAATATTTAAACAACACATTTACATTACAGCTACACATAAAAAAACAGGACATGGAAGTAAATAAAAATGATCACATTAATTGAGAATGTGTAGGTGTAATTTCTAACAAGACAACGCTAAAAGTTATACTGTATTATCATTTGTTAGTTTTATGATTTCTTCCACTACACTTTATATAAATTTCAATATAGCTGGCAAGTTAAAAAGTAAAACGCTTGTTGTGTGATCATCAGATTTTTAGAGTAGTACAGATAGTACAGATTTAATTGCATTTCAAAATAGTAAGCATAATAACAAAAGTGAAACAAATAAAAAAAAACACTCTTCAGATAAAACAATTATTAACATTGTTGAATCAGGCTGAAACTTCACAGGTTTGATTGTCGTCCAGAGGGGAATTCCACCAACATGGCTAAAGAAAGCCAGGCTAACTGGAAAAAGCCTCGCTTGAACTAGCTCCATCTCCCGATTAAGGCTCAAGTGGTTCCACTAACACATTTAGCCTCATCTAGTCGAGGCAAATTCAAGCGAGGCTTACATAGCCCGGCTATGTGGGAGTGAACGAAGAACGTAAATGGACATGAACCCAGTGTTTCTAAGTGAAGCACACATGATGCCTGATAGTAGCTCAGTCTGTAGAGACTTGGCTTGGGCTACAGAGAACAGCAAGTTCAAATCTCCATGGATCATAAGTGCTGAATGAAGCTGGAAAGCTGCTTCTTATGACCACATCGTTATTAGTTTTCTTTTTTACTTTC
>JAVQJZ010017102.1:0-11335 GCA_036025355.1 Leiopotherapon unicolor
GTCAAGTAAACCTCAGAAACTCAAGACCAGAACACGAATATGTATCATGCTATTTTCCTGGTTATGGGTCCAATTAAAAACCAAAACAAAAAGCAAACAAACAAACAAAACAAAAAAACATCCACATGGATGTATCGCACTGTGAAAACCAGCCCATGGAAATAACCTAAGGATACAAATTGTTCTGTACAAATGGGTGTAAACCCATTTTCCACTAGATGAGCATGAGCTCAAAAATAAAAAGGTTAACAGGTAAGCAGAAAGATGCTGAATGCACTACGAACACCTACATTTGGGCTTGGTACTAGTTTGCACGACCATGGTCCACCTCTGTTGATGAATAATATAATTACATAAGGAACATTGCCGTGAATTGAATCTATTCAGCACCGAATCTGCAAGGCAAGAAACTAACTTTTCTGTTACGGCAAACTGCAACTCGAGAACCACCGTAACAACTACTTCACATCTCCAATATCCTGACATTTTCTGACCAGAGTACGGCTTCCATCCTAGACACGTCTAAGCTTTTCCACCCCAGAGAGTATTTTTTCACTCACCACAGTGGAACTGCAAGCTCGCGTTGGCAGGTTGCTGCTTTTCCATTACAAGCAGTTCCTCTCAACCCCCCCGCCCTACTTCACTCGTCATAAAGCCAGTGTACCAAAGCAGGGGACCAACAAAGGGGTCAGCGCTTGCTCTCATTTGACCTACCAGCATGATGCTGAATCGCCTGCTCTCCAGCGTGAGGGCCACCAACAATTTGTGCTAATGTCCCCAGAGTTAAGTCCGGCTGGAGCCATTTACCTTTCACGAAGCAACGCGGTTGAGCCAGGAGGTGTTTAACATCCCAGTTCATTCAGATGAGACTCTGCAGAGCTTCCTCCCGCACTCTGTCCCACGGAGATCCACTGTGGGACGGGGAGGCACTAGTGACGAGCTCCAGATCCACACACATTAAATAAGTAATGCCCTCTCTGACACAGGACCAGAGTCAGATCAGATGTACGCTGGTGTCTACGGTGTCACTGCCACAGTAGTCGCGTCTCAGCCATGAATAATCTCTTAGACATTTAGCAGGTTAGCGTTAACCCAGTCAGGATGTTTTCCTCCATTGGCTCAAAAATAATGCCCTTTTGTTTGATTGCTTTGTTTACTTCTTCCATCTTTCATCCAGGAAAGTATGGGGGCATATAAGAAGATAAGCAGCAAACGGAGGGGAAGTATCTAATGACTGGATGAGAAAGGAGGAGCTCATTTGGGGAAGTTACTCTCAGTCAGTCCAAAAAGTAGCCTATGTAAGAACAGGTGTTTTGCTCCTTTGACCTACTGCCTATATCAATAATTGTAATATTATGACATGCATGAAAAGATAATGTTGCATTAAAAGGTTTCCCGCATAAGAACAGATGTAAACTTTTAGTCTTTTAGTACAGAACTGTGAGAGAATAATAATTAGAACACGAAAAAAATGACTTAGTTGTAATACATGACAATCTGTTTTGATGGTCATCAGTTACCAGTCTTTGTGTGTTGAGCGAGTCTGGACTCCGCTCCCTGTGATCCTTAATCATTCTAATCACATGAGAGGAGGAGCTGAATTACTGGAATATGGACAAAACGCCTTTTTTTCTGCATGGAATCCACCAAATGCTACATAAAGTTGCCCAAATGATCACAACCTGCCCAAAACAATTTTACCCGCCTAATTGAAAAAGGAGCCCCACTGGGCAGATGACTGTTCAATCACTGAGGTACTGAAATGTGGGAAAGAGGAGAGACAGAGCTGCATTATAAGCAACAAATTATGTTCAAACGTGAATATTGTCTTATTGTCATTATATTCTATAAGGTTTATGCAGAAGAAGAACATCTATTGTATATTGATTGTAGATTCAGCAGTATGGAGACTGCATGTTCGGGTAGAGGACTAATATGATGACTTTTTGGTCTAATTGCTTTGCCTACCAGCAGGGAGAAATAAAAATCTGATCCAACAAAAACAAACTGTTCTGTAACAGCTACAAGCAGTGGAAAAAAAGGAGGCAAAGTATATTAAAGGCCTGTGTGTTTGATTGTGATCACAGGTTGAATGGCACGGAAAGGTACAATGGACGATACAAAATTAGTCAATTGAGCACATAATCCCATCCCTATGGACTCTGAATAATGAGAGGAAGAAAGAAAATCTTTTCTGTGTAAAACAGAATAATGATAATCTTTGTGTTCATTCAGAGACAGATTTGAATTCTGTGTGTCAGAGGACATTGCCGCTATACACTGCTTTGGTAGGACAGAGTTGGGTGATAAAAAGAGACTTAAAAGGCTTAAAGAGATGAAAAAAGAACGGACAGATTATTCTTAAGTCTTTATTATCAAAGACATGTCCTTGATAAAGCAGACTGCCCTGAAAGACCTTGAAAATAAATGTGGTGTTCTGCCTTTTTTTTCAGCTGTGCGCCAGTGATAATATATTTCCATGGTTCTGGAAAGGAAACCGCCGAGCTCGAGCATATAGAGAGGAATGTTACTTGATCAGTCAGACGTCAGAAATATCCGCACAGACTTCTGCGGTCAGTCTGAAAGACAACCACCACTTATGCTGCAGGCCGCTGCCGTCCACGCTGGTCTGATGCCAGATGGTCTCCTACCTTATAGTTCGGCTGGAAATGCAGTACTTCCACATCGCATTCCATACGGCAGTGACATCACCAGAGGCATCGGACATGCCCGAAAATAATGCGCATGGCAGAGAGAGGGAAGGTTCAGCAAAGTTTCAAAAAACACGAAAACTGTAGCAACTCCCCCTGAAAGAGCCACAAAAAGTACAGTCTGTGCTCACTCCCTGCTCGACCACAAATTACACCCCATATCCTTCACTTTCCATAGAAAAACCCACAGAGAAATTCATTCTTTCGCTGCTAAAGTTACTTTCGTCTCTGCCTTTTCTGTTTTTTTTTCAAAGCTCTCCCTGCCCCTAGTTTATGTTGGGCTCAGAGTTGCTGCTCCAGCAAGCTGCCTGATGACCAAGTAAGGTAAAGGACCCAGAACATATAGCAGAAGAAAATCATCCCTCTTCTTAACAAAAGCTCTCCACCCACAACGAACCAAACACCAGTCCTCTTTCTCCTCTCCGCAGACACCCCCTTCCTTTTTGTTCCTTTTTTTTGTGCTGTCCAATGCAATCTTTCACTCATCTGGTGCTCCCCAGTGGTGATGGGCAGGGCCTGCGTTGTGTGTTTGATGTGTGCTTGTGTTTATGTGGAAGGGATTGCAAGGGAGCGAGAAAGAGAAAGAGAGAGCGGGACAGTGTGGTAGAGGTAGATGGAGAGATAGAACGAGCATGAGGGAGCTTTCAGTCCCCGTGTGTATGGTAATACTTGGGCCAGTGTCCAACAATCGCACTGCTCTCAATGGGAAGGCCACGCAGGAGGGAGGGTTAGCTCCAGTTCAGCAGCTGGGAGAGGCTGTTTTGAGTTACTACACTGACCCTGCTTTAACAACACGCTCTCAGTCCTGGGATACAATCTCGCCATGTTGCACCGAAGTCCGAGCAATGTAATGAGTTACGCCCAGTGACCGGGATATTCCAGTAACTCTGCAGGATTAAACACATAATGAGCTGTTCACAGCGTGTGGAAAAAAAAAAAAAAAGAAAAAACAGAATCAACAATCAAAATAATTCCAAAGCCCACTGAGTCATGGATTGAGATCAGCCATTTGCAGCAGTTTGCAAAAAGATTTAGTAATTTATTTAGAGTTAAGTAAGCTTAGGCCACACACCTTCTGAAGTCTAATTTAAAAGTCTGTATACAAGACTACAAAATTGAAAATCTGACTAAAAAGAGGATTATGATTCCATATTTTTTTTTTTGTGTTGAGGGAGCACCTACAGCTGGGGGTGGGTGGGTGGGGTGGGGGGGTGCGGGGTTGCCCAAGGCCTACGTTCAAAGAGGAGTTGCCAGCTAAATTGGTGGTGCATTATTAATGAAGCGTGGACATACTGTATCCTCACCTTCAGAATACCAATGCCTGTGACAAACTGTGTGTTTATATATGTGTGAACGCATTAGCATAATAGAGATGTGACAGAAGGTAGGCGCTCGTGAATTTCACAGGTTCCGGATCTGCATCTTCCCACCGCTGCTCGCTTCTGATTCAGACATCAAACATCTGCACGACGGGACGCGCACGAAGGGGAGCCTTTTGCAAACACAGCCGCTCACGTCTTGCCAGTGCAGCGGCAGGAAAGTGTCTCAAAATATTGTGGCTCTTGTCTGCACAAATGCACAAACTGGGATGTAAAGGAAGGAAACAATTCAGAGGAACTGCAGCCCTTTGTAGCTGAAATTGCTGCTTGAAATGAGCTGCATGTGAGATTACAGAGGATCAGGCACACGGTGGATTGAGCTAAACGTGAAGACCACCCAAAACATCATTATGGAGAAAGCCTTCATGTCTATCTTATTTGTCTCCAACAGTGGTAGTTTTGTGCAAACTGGCTCAATTTGAGGAGCTGGAGTGCATCTGTGTCGTGATGGGCGGTAAAAGACATGGATGTTTTTTTTGTTTTTTTTTTTAAAAGGTCTAACGAGGCAGCAGGGGGGTGGGGTGAATAATTTACACAGAATGTGAGAAAGCAGTGTGCACCTTTATAACATACCTGGCAGCTGCGAAATAAAACATACGCCGGTGTTAAAACCTCAGATATGTTGCAATTATAGAAAGGGAAACCATGATCTTAAAGCTACATCTCGCATCCCCTGATTCACCGCAATTATTCACTGTGCGAACTGTCATAAAAATCCATTAAATCAAATCTGATGACCTGATTGGCATGTTGTGGTGAAAGAGGAGTAAATCCCAAAGGACATTATAGATTCATAAAAAATAGATTTCATTGCCACCCTTGATGCGAGCTGTGAAGCTGGACTCAGTAATCAGGCGTAGATGATGCAGTGGGTGAAAGGTGAATGAGGAGAGGTCCCAGTGGGACAGGGGGAAGGGGGGGGTGTGTGTGAATGAATTCAGCCAGAGCCAGCTCATCTCGTTCCTTTTCAGCAGTGCCAACGCTAAACAGACAACCGACACAAACAAGATCATTCTGAGTGCCAAGTTACTTAACCAAGTGCTTCTACAAAATAACAGCCGTAACCTGGTTCGCTCGGAGAAATCGATAATGGTTCAGCCAGCTCGCGCACCCCTGAGTAATGTCTCCCTCAGTCAGCCAGGATGTCAGCGTGCAGAGCCGAGAGCCACAACAGTTTCTCTATCAATCAGCCATGCCTGATGAAGTAATTCTAGAGTCCGTTTTAAAACATATTGATTTGCTTAATGTTGGGAGCACTTCAACACAGGCAGCTACGTCAACGAGCCCACTGCACTCCATGATAATTACGAGCTGTCCAAAACAGACGTAGCACGCAAAGTGAAGAGAGATGATGTAAGGCTACCGAACGCAGCCATTTTTAAAACATACCTCTTGTAAAAGTTGTTGTGAGGGTGCAAACACAGCACATGCCAGTAATCCAGGCAAAACGCTTTGAACTTCCACATCCTCAGTTCAGACAATCAACAGGGCGAAACGGCAACGGGATCCAATGACAACGTTAAAAGGCACCATGGTGCCACGAGCGCAGGACCCTGCTCATTTCTTCAGCCGGCGAATCCCTGGCGTGGACGTCGGATCTGTCCTCCTCTGCAAGCTAGAGCCTCGCCACTGCCACTGGATGACAGCCTGAGTGGTTTTAACCCGCCCAGAACGACCACATCACTGCTGGACCTGTCTCGGTCATCACCAACCCGGAAAGCCAGGCCTTCCAGGAACCCTCTGCAGGACTGAGCAGGACGTATTAATGTTCGGGATCCACCGCCCGGAATAAGCTCTATTTCGGCTGCTTTGCCTCTCTGTTTTAGCTCCTATCCAGGTCAGTCAGTCTGTCCTCTGCGCTGGTCCCTAAACACAGTGCGTCAGCCCAGGATCCTCTGAGACATCATGGCTACAGCTGAAGCTCTGCACCGCTCCAGCAGGCACAGGTACTGGAATGTGTAGGAGCGCTGACACGAGGAGCAATCCTCCAAAACTCGCTCATCCCTGTTTTAACAGGCACAGACTCAACAAGGATCATCAAAGGCCTCCTCTTCTGTCTCCTCCTCTGCCGTGAGAACAAACTTTCTAATGAGACAGGAGAGTGGGTCTTCTCTCACAGTCGCAGCGTGACTCTCCCCTCAGCCTCAACGCCATCCTTCTACCTCTTCTTCTCCTTCTTCCAGTGAACCCGCTCTCCTCCTGTCTCTGTCCCCTTTCTCCTGATCCTCTCCCTCTTGCTCTCTCTGTCTCCCTCTCCCTCTTACAGCTGCTGCCATCCACACAGGACCTCCCAGAAATGTGCCGATTCTGGTTGCCGGGCAACACTACGGTACTACTGAAGCTTCAAATGGAAGCCTAGCAGAGCAGCCCGTGATTGGTCGGGCCTTTCAGTGGGGAGGGGCTGCTGCAATGTTGTATGACCACATGAGTTTATACACATGCTTTGTTCAAATAAATATGAGCTTCAAGTGCTCTCATGCTTAAAAAAAAGGAGAGGAAATGTTGCATTATTTGACTCATCAAGGTCAAGGGAACATTACAGACAGCACAATTGCACCTAAATTGCTTGAGCAAATGTTCATTTATGGTCAATGGAGTGAATCATGGACTGAATTAAACTGCAAGGCTGATATATGAATGGTGCAATTGCAGAGGTTTGTCAAAAGAATGTGATGAAATTGAATTTCCATGACCAGTGCGTTAAAACCGGATCAAAGCAGCGCGTCTTCATTAGAAGCAGGTTTTTTTTAACGTGCTGCAGTGCTCAGGAGAGCTATGAGGCCTTAACACATGAAACATTGCTCTCTTTTTCTCGCTTAGGGGGGGTTTTGCATTTGAACACAAGCGCAGCGCTGTTCTTTCTCTGCCTGAGATGCAGTGCCACGCCGCAGTGCCACCCAGTCCCAGCAGTCATGGGAAAGGGGTGTGGAAGGGCCTCTCATCAATATTCAGCCACTGCCAGTGTCCAAACACACACAAACACTGAAAATGCCGCATATTTACATAAACAAGTAGAGTGGCATATGCAAACACAAACACACAAATACACAAACACGCATTAATGTGTGGGCATATTTGCACATTTACCCACTAATTAGTATAGTTAGATTTGTTTTCATCTGACAAGTGATCTCCACATGACTCTTTTCACACACCTCCTGGCACAATACGAGCTTCCTCTGTTTACCCCAGGCCGAGATATAGAAAGGCCGGAGCAGCACAAAGGCTATACTGAGAGGCTGTGTGAACGGCAGAGACACTAAGGAATGAATTAATCTAAACAGCATTCATCTGCCTTTCGTCACAATTCAGGCCTCCCGATTTACACACATCTCACAGAAAATGACCACACACTGACAGCGTCTTTTATCTGCGCTCGTCATCTCAGCTTTGCCCTGATGAGAGATTGCTTTCAGCGGGTGAACATCTCCCTCTCTCTTTAACAAGTGTGATTACCTTCCCCACTTCAATTCCTGCACTCTGAATTTCAGTAGTTACACACCATTTGCGGGGAGGTAAAGACGTGTTCAGAGCAGATTATCGGATAATATCTAGCATTAGAAACTAACGCCTGAGATAATGTCCGCCAACCAAAATTAAGGTCGCAGTTGAAAGGTAAGCGACTGCCCTTAAAAATGTTTGTCTCACAATTTCCAAAAGTGCATTATGGCCTGTTGTTTGTTGCGATGATTTACTTGTGTGTGTCGTGCCGGATGGAGAACCCTTTTAGTTCCCTGTTTCTAATTCATGTGTAGTCGCCATCAGTGGCGAGTGTGGGTGGAAACCCCACGGTTTCTGTGAGCAGAACATACAAGAGACTGTCAAAGGCAAAGACGAGCAATTACTGTAGCACTAACTGGCATAAAACACAGATGGCTCAGGCACACATGACAGGCTATTATCTGTTTTTGCAGGGCGAAGAGTTGAGCAAGTGTGTTTACAAGCACAACAGGATGCAGCTTTGAAAGTAGATGGATAGGACGCTTAACATGCTCTGGCATGTCCGTATGTGGCAAATTGGCATGCGCGAACTTCTGGGTGCCAGCTAAATGAACATTCTTTCCACTTATCACCATGCGTGCCTCCACCTAAACCTAAGTTTTACAAGTGGTGAGTCAACATGTGGAGGCTGTCAAGCATTTTCTAGTGTTGACAGGGTGTATCCAGCGACAAATTATTTTTAGAGATTTTTTTTTTTTTTTTAAAGTAAGAATGGAAAGCGACAGAAAATGTGTGATGAAGGAAGGTAACATCCAGATCTGGGAGCTTACAGCTGCGTGGCAACATGACAATTGGCTCAGACTGCTGCATCACCAGGACTCACCCAGTCACTATTAATTTTGATGACCTGTGCAACGTAGTTATAAATCCTTGAAAACCCAGTGTCAGTGCAGTTCTGCGGAGGTCAGAGTCAAGGTTAATTATGATATAGGCTGCAGAAACATCACAAAAGCATGTGTTTGTGAGAAAAAACATGACAGATATTTCCTCCCCTCCTGATAAAAAAACCCCTGTTTGCACTGCAGGTGGATCAATATGCATCTACACTGTTTTAGAGATTAAAAGGCTGTACAAGACAGATAGTCATATCTGCTCAGCCATCAATCTGAATAAATGACCTCATGCGTAGAGCCTTGTGACAGGCTCTTATTGTCTCTACACTGCTGCCGGTGCATCATACTGTAGTCAACTGATGCAGGCCGATATTGAGCATTACAGTGCAGGGATGCTCAGTTCTCCCTGCAACTGACCGAGTCAATCACTGATAAGCTGCCCTAAGGATTTCACCGTGACCTGCTCTCGGCAGGAGCTGAGCAGTCAATAAGCACTTGAAAAGAAAATGGGTTGCTGCAGAGAGTGATCTGGTCTATGGCACAACACAGGGTGCCGAATGAAAAGTATACTGTGGACAGGGAGTCCTGTTCAGCTTGTGCAACACACTGCAGAAAGAATCCATGGATAAGAGCCTTGAGCAAGGACGTTAAAGATTACACAGACATAAAGGAGATTTATGGGTTGAGATTAAAATCAACTTGATTACAGAGAGCACACAAAGAACCTCCTTCTTGACCCTAGACCTGACCCAGCTGGTTGTCTTGCTAGGCCTTCCTGCCAAACTGATCCATTCAAAAGGAAGACAGATGGAAACAACATAAGTTATAACACCCACTGTAGATCAAAGACAAGGTTAAAACAACATGATAAGTAGGATTTAAAGTATACAGAATAATCTGCTCATTTCACTGTGTGTGTGAAGGACAGCCTGTCTGAAAAGATGTGTGAGAAAAGTTCACCCCCTGGTGGCAGATTGGAGTAGCTGCCATGCTGGCAGCGAGCTGATGTGATCGGGGGGAATGAGGAGTCTGACAGGCATGCGGATTCATTCCACACAATACATCATGGAAATTAATTTATCTCTTATTCATGCCACATCAGAGACGCATTTAATAACTGGCAGACCTCAGATCTCTAGTGGCTCAACTTGAACATCTCTACACAAAAACAACATTCATTCTTGGATCAGTTTATGAGGGCTGCATGGAAAATGCAGTTTAAAACTGAACATCAGGAAGGTTATTTATATTGTAAATCTTCAACTCCTTGCACATTCGCCTCACTGATGTGTCACACAGTTATGCCTCCTCTTCTGTTTGGGATAAAAACACAATTTCTGCAGTCAAAGAGGGAGATACCATTACTGGCAAATAGGGAGGCACATACGCTCAAGAGTACCTGAACCAGCATGTTAGTTGATACGACAGGGCAGATAATATAATTTCATATCATTTTGCAGGGCGACTCTGGGGAGGAAATCTTACATGAAAGTTACAGCGCAGTTTGCACGAGCGCAGGCTCTTGCTTCACACAGATTTTACAGTACAGCTGTGGAGAAGGAGGGTGTGGAGACAAAAAACCAGGAAGAGAAGGAGAAAGAAAAACACAGGGAGGATGAGGAGGAGGGGGGGAGATAACAGCGGACTCACTCCTCCAGCTTTGGCTTTGTACTGAAGCAGAAAGCACAGGCATAGACAGCACGGTGAAGAAAAAGAACAAAAAACAGGCGAAAAAATCCTGTGTTGGCTGGCTGGAGGTGGATCCTTTCAGTCTCACCTGAGGCAGAGCAACAGAACTGACGAGGAAGGTACACTTAGATGCAGGACCACCAGCAGAACACAAATGTCCCTCACTTAAGTCCACTATGAAAGAGAAGAGACAGCTGCATCTTCTTGAACAAACATACAAATGACATGGTTTACTGAATGATGCGTGCAGTGCTTACAGCTGAGCCAACATTAACACATGACTAATATTCACTGTTTAAAATCCCTGACAGGATTAGCATGTGCTGTATGGAGGTAAGAGAGTACAGCATGCACAGAAATTCCAGAGTCATGAGAGCGAAAACATGTATAGAAAGAATATATTGTATAAGCATGAGTCAGTCATACCCACTCTGCAGAAATGGCTTAAAGCGTGAAGGTTGAACCCATTTTTTTCCCAATTATGAAACAGTAAACATAAAACCATGGAAATGAAAATCAATATGCGAGATAACATGCTCAGTGATATCTTAGCATGTTGTTATTATATAACATTGTTGCTGATAAACACATTCTCTTATGTGCTTTTATCTTTGCCAGAGGAACAAAATGTTCTGGAGATGCATCCTTTTCTGAGGCACCCAACTCTCCTCTGTGCTGTCGTTTCTGACGTTGCTACTGGCAAAGGCAGGGGCTTATTATGGGCTGTCTCAAACCACGGATGCACCAGGACTGGCTACTCCCCTGAGGAAACTTGAACTCACTGAGATGTGCCCCTGAGAGCCCTACAGCTCCCACTGGTTTGATAATCCTCACACATGGCTGACACAGCTCCAACTGAAAACGCAGCCATCGAAGACCGCGTGCCAGCCTACAGATGTCCAGCTGCTTATGTTTTAGTGTGCAAATCACAGCCTTTCAGCTGACCGAGCTCAGCGAGAGCCAAGTTTGTGCTATTTTGGCAAAAGCCAAAATGCTACTGTAGCATGGGGTACAGTAGAGTACAGTGCAGCACAGTGCAGCAGGCACATCTGCACTATCAAAACACCTAAATGAGGTGATTCTTGACCTTTCTGTGATTCATTCTCACCAATTCATGACCCATTACGCTCTACTAGGTTCAATTGTGTTATGTTCTTTTCTGTTCTGTCCGAATGTCTTTGATGGAGCAGGAGAGAAAATCTTAAGGCGTGAATTCCATGCT
>JAVQJZ010017126.1:0-13632 GCA_036025355.1 Leiopotherapon unicolor
TAGAAGTAGAAATAAAAAGAAGAAAACATGCTCTAATTCAATAGGTCGAAACCTGCAGGTGTTTGGTATTTTTGTTTCGTGACTCATATGATGAATTAATTATGAAAATGTTGCACCAAGTCATTTCAGGTGTACTTGAGTTTGATAAACAGTCACTGTAAATTCAAATAGAGCAAATGGGAGAACTACAGGCACAAAGTACAGTCAGCTGCATGTGTTTGAAACAACGCAATGACGATTCAGCAGGTTTTTTTTTTTTTTTTTCTAATAAACTCTATAGTGTTATAGCATTAATTTAACCCTCACACTGGAGCTGTTCATTCTGATTTCAGACCTGAATTTATTGTTCACATGCAAGATTATAGTTCTCTTCAGTAATTCAAATAGCCAGAGTTTAGTCAGTGTCTATCAGGCTGGAGGCCTAAATAATCCTTTACCTGCAGGCTGCATGTGTCTGTGAATCAACTGAACAAAGAGTGATGTTAATGTTCATTTTAAAGGCTTTAAGAGGCAAAGTGGTAAAACTCCAACATCTCACAAGTTTAATGAAATGAGAAAATCTGGTTAATCTTCTCACAGATTGAGTAACAAGCATCTCAACAGCTGCTTTCTTTCTCATGGGTACCTCCTCTGCAGATCAGATAGGTTTTATGTCTTTTCTTTTTTTGTTTTGAACTTGACTCACTGCTTCCTCTAAATGCCTCGACTTTCGCTTTCCGTTTCCTTTAAGTCGCCTGTCCTGCTCTGTGTTGCCAGCAGGGGGCACTGTTAACGCAAAAAACCAGCCACAGTTGCCGTGGTGGTGGCGTAAAGACGTCACTTTTTTGTTTTCAGGGGCAGTTGAAAACGCGCACAGATGTTATTGAATGCGTTTGACAGCTTTTATTATTGATGATGAGATCAGGAATTCCCTCTTGTCCTTCAGTTTAAAGGAAACAGGAGCTGCAGCCAGGATAAATAAGTAAAGGTTAAAAAACAGGCTTTAATTGACTTTGGTTTTAAATGCGTGTGTCATAGGCTCATTTAAATAGTTGCGAATAGTTTTGAATATGCAAAAAAAAAACAAAAAGTTGAAAAAATACAACAACAACATTAGATAATGGAACGAAAAAAAACTCCTTTCTTTTAGATCCTCTTTTGGGCTCAGGGTGGTGAAAATGTAAATTTAGTGGCACTGAATGGAGGCTGCTGTGGGGTACCTGCTGTCCTGGTGGGAGGGGGGAGTTTCCCGTCGGGAGGTGACGTGACTTCAGGGGATTTCCACATTCTGCAGCGACCAATCAGAGCGAGGCTGCTGCGGAAGTACTAAAAGTGAGGCGAGCTGCTCCTCGCTCCTCATCATTTGACACATGGCTCCGAGTCGGTTTGACACCTTTTCAGAGGTCTGTACAACCCCCCAGAGCTGGCTTACACCCTAACAAGTGTTTTTATGCGTTATTACTCACTTTTACTTGAGCCGATTTTGAAGAAAGGGTGATTTTATAATTTTTTTTTTTTTTTGGAAAGGTTTCAAGGACAGGACGGTGGACGGGTGTGATCTGTTAAGAGTCTTCACATGCGATGAAAGACATGGACATCTTAAACGGCGTGTTTGGTGAGTTTAAAGTGTTTGATCTTGTTGTTTGTGACTGTGTGTGTGTGTGTGTGTGTGTGTGTGAGAGAGAGAGAGCTGACATCATCACCAGGCATGTGATTTGTCAGAGGAGCCAACACCCATCCCTGCCCGGCTCCTCTGCTCAGCTCTGTGCAGCTTTTTTATTCAATTCACAGCCTGTTTGTTTTTGTTTTTATGTTTACTGACTGTTTACCCTGTTTGTCCTGCAGCGCGAGGCCAGACAGACTTTGGTGAGTACTGTTTGTTTTTGTTATTTTCACACTTTGCTACAGAGACTTAAAGTGGTGCATGTGTATGTAAGTGTGTGTGTGTGTGTGTGAGGGGTGTGTTAGTGCAAAGTGTGCCCTCAGGCGACCTCATGCAGAGAGAGAAGTCAGACAGTTTCTGCTTCCTCATCTCATTTTGTGTTGTTTCCCACTGACTCTCCAGTCAGTGAAGTGCCCCAGAGCAGCAAAACAAAACATTTCAGACATCAAGTCAACAACACTAAAGACATAAACAGCAACTTATTGTCATTTTTTAAATTAATCATACCTGGCTGGATTGTACATATAGAGTACATGTCTGTCAAGTGTGAGAATATGGTGAGAAACATATTAAAGGAACTATTTGAAAAAAATCTGCAAACATACTGCAAAAACTGGAATTTTTCCATTAAGAAACGACATTACGACCTCCATGGAAACCATTTTTCACGCCGTTGCTGCAGGAAACAGTAGTTTCTGTTTGCTTGGCAAGTGTCAGACATGGTCGACCACAGCCATAAATCAGCGTGCACCAAAGACTTGACTGCCTGTAACCGTAGCAAAAGGACTAGTAACCATAGCATCATCACTGGTTAACTGTTGTAACCAACCTATGGATAAGTGTGGCGTCAACTAACTATCAGCTAAATAACTAACCCAAAAAACTTTGGGTATTTGTCATATTTGTTGGTACTTTGTCATGCTGTAAACAGGAGAATGCACTTTTACGTGTCTTGAAAGAGAAAATAATAGACTGTGAGGAGCAAAAAATGGCAATTATAAACAAAAAAAGTACCGTTTGTTTTTTTCTTAATTGTTTTAATGACAAACAAGTAATGAAATCACTGTTTTTACCCATTAACACAAACAAAAACACCAACATCAGTTCAATCACAGTGGTTCGATGCCATCTGAGACGCTGATCTGTTCATCATCAATATATTTGTTTTTGCTTGCAGACATCATCGACGAAATCATCACAGAGGACACAGAGCGGTCGGTCGCCTCCCTCCCCGGACCTCCTCCCCCTCCCAGCGAACTCCTCAGTGAGAACCGCGGGAGGCCGCAGCAGGACCCCGTGCTGGTGTCGAGAGGCACGGCGTGTCAGGTGAGCCGGATCAAAGGTGTGGTTTGGCGTGCTCTGACTGTGAGATGTGTCACTCGTGTTGTTGTGCCACTCGTGTTGTTATTCTTTCTGTGGTGTCGACCTCGGTGAGCGGTTTCCTACATTTCCTAGAATGAACGTTTGTAACACCCAAAGGGCGAGCAGGAAGCTGCCAGTTTCGGGCGAATGGCGCAACGGGAGGTCTTTATGAGCACAGATGAATTTGTTGTCGAGTAACTGTGGTTTATAAAGTGTTAGAAAAGATGAATATTCAAGTTTTTATCTCACGACTGAACACAGACATCCTGTCTTACAAGAGTCCTTATCCAAGTGAGACTAGATTATGATTGATTTAATCCTCTACTTCTTGACCTGTTTGTTTTGGTCTCCTCTGATAGTGTATAGACGCCATATTAGTATAAAAAATCATTTATTAGGTGAAAACAAGCAACGTAAACATTCAAAAAGTCACATTACAACCAACATCATGGTTCCTTCTTTTTTTAATCTAACATCTGTCTTTACCAGTACTTTTTATACACTGGTTTCTTCTCTTGCTACTGTTTGAGAAACAAAGGGCGTCACATTTTTTGCAGAACAAAAGGAGCTTTTTATATCTGTACTGTGCTCAAGTACAATCTTAAGTTACTCGTACTTCACTTGATCATTAAAGTTTATACTTTTTACTCCCATACATTTATTTGGTATCTGTAGTTACAAGTTTATTGTGGATTTGTAAACCTCTAATAAGCATATAAAATACAATTGGCTGTTAAATGTTAAATGAAACCACCCAACTTTATATACAATAGATACACTAAGCTTTACAGCAGGCAGTGACTTAACCAAAATGCTCTTAGTTTATGTATTATGTTGTTATATTTTACTGCATCTGTAATTTTAGTAGTAGTATTTAGTTTAGGATGTAATTTTAATGCCGTGTTTTTACACTGGATTATTTCGACTTTGTACCTGAGTGATACTATTTCCCCTACTGAGATGTGAAATATTAAAATCTGTCTTCCCTTAAACCCAAAATGCAACATTGTTCTTCAGCTCTGATCCATCACTATTAATCATCATGTATTAAGTGAAGTTAATGACCGAGCAAATGTAGTCTTCTCTTCAGGGTTGTATCTTCTTGTATGTATTTCTGGACTGTTATTCAGATGAGATGGATATTATTGTGGGCTCTGGGAACTTTTGATGGACACATTTTCTGACTTTTAGACTCAGTGTTCAATCAAAACAACGAGCAGATCAGTCAGTGATGTAAATAAAGCCCCAGAATACATTTAGTGGAGACACATCGGTCAACTTCATGCTGCTGTTGAACGCTTCAGTTCCTCTCTGTCAGGATGTGAAAAGAGGAGACTGCAGCTTCAGTTCGGAGGTCATCATTAAATGTTGTTGGAAGAAACTGCAATGTAACCATGAGGTTACTTTGTTTGTTGTACTGCACAGGAGATAGCCAGCAGCCGGGCAGGTCTGGCTCTTACCCTAAAGCACGTGGTTTACAGACAGTAGGCAGATCAGAGGTGGTGCAATCTGATAAGAGTGTTGTGACGCTGCAGCCTGCACAGATGGGTAATAAAGTGGGGCACAAAAAAACAGCTGAAACTCTTTGACCTGCTTGTGGGATTTCTACAGTTTAAGGTGGAGGATGTGTGTGTAAAAGCAGTTTAAAAAGAGTCTTTTGCTGCCTGTGATGGAGGCCGACACGCCTCCTCAGCATGTTTCTTTGTGGAAGGAGGCTCAGAGAGACGAACGAGGAGGAGTTGGAAGAACTGTAATCTGACTCCTACTTTCAGTTTGCCGTCCTTTCTGTTTACTAGCCAAGCCCACCGGGGGGGGTGAAAGGTCACATTCTTCGTCCCGCGCGGCTTCTCTTATTGGTCGATCTACATCCAGGTTGAGCTGACTTCCTGTTTCCTGTTCTCTGCCTGGCTTTTGTTTAGCTCTTGTGTTAAGGCTAACAGGTACGCCCAGGCCTCGCAGACTCACACACACACACACACGAACAGACATCTGCGGCTCGACAGGATATTGTGAAATGTGATCTCATGCAGATGCATCACCAAGATCCCCGCGGCAACGGTTTAATGAGCTCTCAGCCTGAATAACTGCTACACAGGCAACAGAGAAGTCAACTTCTGTACTTCTTTGTTCCCTGCAGGTTTGATCATTCATCTGTTGTTAAACTGATGCTTCAGATAGACCAAAACTCAGGCGTGTATTGTGAGGTTGTACATTTTGTTTGTACCGCTTTTCTTTGTTTTTTCTTTTACATCACATTGAAGCAGAGCCCCAGCAGGGGAGAAACTGATGGGTGAACATCGCAGGCAGCGAAAGTAAAAGCAGCACAGAGAGAGAGAGAGAGAGATGTGCTCAAAAACAAGTCTGAAGGGGAGCGGAAAAGCTTGGTGGTCTGCGGAGGGACGCAAAAATACGACCGTAGACTGCAAGAGGAGTCGCCGAGGAGCACATGGTTGTGTGTGCACAGATAGAAAGCACATGTATGAAGGAGAAAAGCTGCAGTGACTCAGTTTTGCTGCTTCTGGTCTCTCCTTAGCAGTGATGCAGAATGCTTCACCTACATAATGGACGACAGACATCTGCTTCTCTGATTCGTACTTTAAAAATACACCTGCGATTGTTTGTTTTTCTTTTTAGGAAGACATTAGTAATATTCAGATCTTTTATTTCTTTACTAGTGCAGCCGCTTGATGTGGAGATAGTTTGAAATGCCTTATATACAGTTTGGTTGTTTTATGCTGGCAGTTGTCAACCTGGAGGTCGGGCCCATCTAAAGGGTCACAAGATAAAGCTGAGGCACGATGAGATGATTCATGGAAGAACATGTTTGTATTGTCCACTTTTTTGTAAAATATTGGATAATTTGATGTCTTTGGGGCTCAAAGAGATGTTTCAAGAGAGTGGTGTCTGTTTTGTGCAACTGCTAGCAATTTCAATTGTTCAGTTGTTACTGAAAATACCAGCCAGATAAGTATTTTAAGGTAGAAATAGAAGGTGGTAGATTAAGATGAGGTTTCCGCCCACTGTGTGTAGACACTGTTGGCATTGTTACAGCTCAGGAGGGGACAATAGAGTTACTACAGCTACAGTTGTTTGAGTATTTCTCTGCTGAAAGAAACTGACGCTGAAGGCTGGTTGTCTTAAAATCATTATCCTAGTTTACATGACCTTTATTTGTTGCATGTTGTTGTTTTTAAACTTTTGGATAGTTTTTTTTTTTATTTTTTGCTGCTGTTGTGACAAAATCCCTGTTGCAAAAGAGGTTTTTACTGGTAAAAGTTAATAAAAGTTGTAATATTGTAAAGTAAAGTGAAGTAATGTCGTAATAAGATTGTGTTATTTTCTTTCCACCACAGCCGCCCTGCTCTTTCCCTCGGCCCCCGCAGCAGTCGTGCACCTCCAGAGAGATGGCTCATCCTTCCCGGGCAGGCGGCGCTCCAGCCAGTTCCTCTCGCCGTGGTCGAGGCTCCTCGTGTGTGCTGAGCTCGAGAAGCTCCGGTGGCGTCTCCTCTCAGAACCGGGCAGGAGACACCGATATTCTGGAGCGGATTTTGGACAAGCCCAAGCTGGTGGTGGTGGAGGAGCCCAAAGAGAGAGGCATGAGGTTTCGCTATGAGTGCGAGGGACGCTCGGCCGGCAGCATCCTGGGCACGTCCAGCACAGAGACCAACAAGACTCAGCCTGCGATAGAGGTACAGAGCTACATTTGGTTTTTGTTTTGGACCCTGAAGGGGGTTTACTTGCTCTCACAGATAGCTGAAGATGGTTTTAACCACAGTCGATCTTGTACTGTGTGTATAAATGAACCCCCCCGTGTCGACCTGCGAAAAGACGGGTGGACCTGAAAGGATGTGGGTTATTGAGAGTCAATTAGAAAGTCCCCACAAATCCAAGCTCAAGTGTGGTCAAAGAGGTGGTTTATCCCCTCCCTGCGTGCTAACAAACACACCCACACGTTTACCTTCACCTCATGCGCACGCATACAGAGGACGACGCGAGGCGATGTAGGAGTGAAAAATTAGTTTGCAAATGAAATGTAGATGTAAAATCTAGATAAAACCTATGACTGCTTTCATTTTTAGCTTGTTTGCCATTTCTCAGTTTTTCATGCTTTTTGATGAAGTTTGCCCCCCCCCCGTGCACTGATGATCAAATTTCTCTTGATTGTTACAGAAACAGTATCTGTCAGGCTTTATCACCTGTAGGGACAATGTGTTTCTTGTTGTCTTCAATTTTTCTCATCTCTTCCCTACCTCTCTCTATCAGATTCAGGGTCCCATTGACCGCTTAAAGAGGGTCACAGTCACGGCTTCCTTGGTGACCAAAGACCCCCCACATCGGCCTCACCCCCACTGCCTCGTGGGTAAAGACTGCCCGAATGGTTCAGGGATCTGTGTGGTCACACTCAATCCTCACAGCAACCGACGTCACAGGTGCTCATCCATCTCTCGTCCATCTCCCAACTTTTTATCAAATGCATTTTCCCTTCCCTCTTTTTTGACTTCATGACACCTTTCTCTCCCTTTTTGCGTTTCTAACTATCCAACACCGACAAAATATGTTTTTTCTTCCTCTCCACTGCGCCTGCAGCTTTGCTAACCTCGGCATCCAGTGCGTGAGGAGGAAAGAGCTTGACGTGTCGCTTCAGAAGAGGAGAAACCAAAATATCGACCCCTTTCAAAGTAAGACACAGCTCATATTGTCACACATCCATAGATTTTAACACACACAGTTTCTTCAAACAGATGATTGATTTTGACGTTTTTTCATCCCTCAGCTGGTCACTCGAAGGGCATCGAAGACATGGACATGAACGCTGTCCGTCTGTGCTTTCAGTGTGAGCTCGAGTGGGAGGACGGCAGAAAAGACTCTCTCAGCCCAGTGGTGTCCAACCCCATCTACGACAAGAGTGAGCAAAACAAACTCTCACACTCATGACTGTTGACCACAGTGTAACCAGCTGTACCAGAAATATGTAAATGTACATCCTGATTCTTTGTTTCATGTTTTATTTATTTTTTTTCCACAGAGGCCACGACTACATCGCAACTGAAGATCAGCTGTTTGAACCAGTACAGAGGGCCCTGCACCGGAAAGACGGAGATCTACATGCTGTGTGACAAAGTGCAGAAAGGTAAGAGGAGAACTTTCAGTCAGCTGAGTTTTATTTGCGTCCGTTGTTTCGCCTAATTAGGTGTATAAAACATCCCGTGCTGAGAGAGACATACCAGACTCTCCCTCTCCAAGCTCCCAAACTTTAGTTAACAACTCGTAAAACAAGATGCTGTTTATATAAAGTAAGGCTTACTTCTGAGGCTTCATGTGTGGTCTGTTTTCTAAGGCTTAGTTTATTGTTTATGTCTCTCTGTTATCATGGCGTTTTCCTGTCTTTTGCACGTCATCTTCAGAATAAGACATTTTTCCTCCATTCTGTTTATCTTTAGCAACATTTGCACCCAATGATCAGCGATTCAGGCAGTAACTCGAAAAATTTTTGTCCTGTCCACTGCAGGGATTTTGTTGTGAAAGGTGTTTCTGTTACTTTGCCCACCCCTGTAGAAAGAAAATGTTCCATGAACTCAACTTGAAGCGAAGGAAGATGCAAAAAACAATTGTTATGGTCGGGATTTAAATAACAGGCACATAGAACAACACTTAGGATAAAAATGTAATTATTTAATATTTAATCTCAGGTAGGTCTCTTGATTAACTCGTGCGTGTGGTCACTAATCCACAGACGACATAGAGATCATCTTCAGGCGGGGGTCATGGAAGGCGAGCGGGGAGTTTGCGCAGACGGACGTGCACCGGCAGATCGCCATCGTGTTTAAGACCCCACCCTACCAGGACCAGGACATCACAGAGGAGGTGGAGGTCAGCGTGGCCCTGCGGCGCCTTTCGGACCAGATGGAGAGCGAGCCAGTCACCTTCACGTACCTGCCACACAACCCAGGTCAGAAAAGGGCTGGTGATGATGGCGGCGGTGGTGTAAATGGCCAAAATCAACTACGGGAGGTTGACTGAAGTGTTATTTTTCTGTCCGTATTTCAGACCCGTATGAGGTGAAGCGGAAGAGAAAGATAAAATCAGACATCAACTTCAGAGATAAACCTTGTGTGACAGGTGAGGCTTGAACGTCGTCATTCCTTTTCTCTTTCTCTGTATTCCTGTTTACGTTTCTTGGTGCGTGGATGCAGTCAGCAGCTAAACTGATTCATTGAGGCAAGTCATTTTTGTGCCTGTCAGACTGCTTCTCTGTACAGATAATTTTGACATTTTGACCTGTCATAGCAGGAAAAGTTCAGTTGTTATACATCCTCAACATTGTTTACAAAAGAGAGAAAGGCAGCATTTCACTGTGCAATCCTGCTACAAACAGGAAGTAGAAAAGACAAATAAGGAGCCATGAATGGCTGGAAAATGCAGAAACATCAGCTCGTAATTTGTCTTTTCTGCAGCAAAGATAAGTTTAATCTCACAGCGGAGTTTTATTCAGAACAGTTTAGACCACAACAAACAAAATAAGTACCATATTTTTCGGACTATAAGGCGCACTTAAAATCCTTAAATTTAAAGAAGAATTTAAAGTGCGCTCTATAATCCGGTGCGCCTTATGTATGAATTCTAGTTGTGCTTACTGACCTCGAACTGATTTTATGTGGTACACGGCGCTCAAAAATCTGTCAAAATGTTTTAGTACGACTTTGGTAAGCTTCAAAGCCGCGCTGCTTGATGGATTATTGGAGCATTACGGGCACTGTAGTCAGGAGCCTCGCGGAGTGATATGTACTGTGTGTAATGCGCCTTATAGTCCGGTGTGCATTATATATGAAAAAAAGATCGAAAATAGACCATTCATTGACAGTGCGCCTTATAATCCAATGCGCCCTTTAGTGCGGAAAATACGGTAATATTAAATGTGAAACTGCTCAAACTGCAAGACAACCAAACCAAATTTATGAAACTATAACTCACCCAACAGTCTTAATTATTGATAATTTAGGTACCATATTTTCCGCACTATAGGTCGCACTGGATTATAAGGCGCACTGTCAAATGAATGGTCTATTTTCGATCTTTTTTCATATGTAATGCACACCGGACCATGAGGCGCATTACACACAGTACTTATCGCTCCACGAGGCTCTTGACTACGGTGGCCGTAATGCGCCAACAATCCATCAAGCAGCGCGGCTTCATAGCTTACCAAAGTTGTACTAATACATTTTGACAGATTTTTGAGCTCCATGTACCACATAAAATCAGTTCGAGGTCAATAAGCACAAGACTTAAACTTAGACAGACTTCAACACACTTTATTACAGCAGAATTTAAAGAAAGCATATTCACGCCCTGAAACAAACAACTAGAGTTTTAGATTAGCAGAGTATAACTCCTGTGTCTCTTCAAGGATGACTAGACACACGGGGTTTATTTACATGTTACTATTCTCTGCCCACTCATCATCATGTGATAACATGTCACATGATTATAAGCTGACTGAGAACTGTATCCTGCTGACAACATGACATTTGGGCTGTTGGTACGCTAATATCAATGCAGAAGTGAGCGTGAGCTGGTACAAACATGTATACAGGCATAGATATGACATACAAAGTAAAATAACAAATATACAAATATACAGACATACACAGGAAAAGAGTAAAATAATAACGCATTAATGACTGTACAAGGTGCTAGTTGCAAGAAATTCATTTAACTGCACAGTTCAACAGCCAGTTTATAAGTTACAGCTAAAATGAATTCAGTCTTGCAATAAATCAACCCGTCATGAAAATTATATCGTTCAATTTAAAAGCTTCAGCAATGTAGGATCTGTTACAGGACTGTCGCATTAGTTTTAGTTGTCTGTACCTAATAAACTTCTTTAATGATGCAGAAAAAACTTTTTTTTTTTTTCTTGAACGATTTGAATTTCATCAAAGTTCAATCAGGGTCACATGTCAGGACCCCAGTATAAAGTTTTCCACCTACTAACTGACTGCTGATCATGTTTCTAACAGGTTTTTATTTTCACTGCAACACAATCCATTTCCTCTCTTGCAGCAGAAAGTGCACCTGCAGCAGAGCAGCCCTTCCACTACCCACAGCCTTCAAATGTGATGTTTTCAGACGAGAGGCTTTGTGCTCCCCAGCCAGTGGCCTCCACACAAGGGGAGATGTGTTACGAGCCCCAGGACTCAAACAGCGGCAGCGATATGACAGCCATCCTCAATCAGTTGGTAGAAATGCCAGAACTGTGGCAAATGATCTCCGACTCGAGCCTCTCCTCGTCCGTGCCTTTTGCCTTTGAGCAGGGGCCCGACGCCAACTCCACGTTTCCCGGCGTGGACATGAACTTTAACCAGCACTTTAACACGTACGGTCAGGACTTTTCCCATTACAGTGACTTGCAGTTCAACATGCTGGTCAACGAGAGCCAGACTCCGCAGTCAGAGGCCCAAGACAGCACCTCGAACATAGTTCAGGTGAAGACAGAAGAGGAGCTATGAGGACAAGATAATTGGGATCGTGCAGCGCTCTCACACACTCTCTATTTGCCAACTTCGAAAGCATCGTTCGGTACTGTTGGAAAGATGCTTTTTCACAGGGAGTTTCTTACAATAAATATGAAGCTGGAGCCAGGTTAGCTTAGCTTAGCACAAACACTGGCAGCAGAGGGAAGGAGCTAGCCCGGTTTTGCATTAGTAGTGAATAAATTAACTGCACCTCTGGTTATTTCTTGGCAGTGACTCTCGGTTGTCACTGTGAAACTCCAGGAAATCTCATGGAGCCAATCAAACATCCGGGCACATAAAGCCCCTAGGAAACCACAGCCTGTTACCTTTACACTTTGAATTTGTCTGCAGTGAAACAAAAATGATGTAACTTGTTAATTTAGAAGTGTTGGTTTGGTTACCTTTGGACAGAGCCGGGGTAGCTGTTTCCTTGTTTTCAGTTGTGGTGCAAAGCTCGGTTTACCAGCTGCTGTGTGGCTCTTCTCATCCAACTCTCTGCAAGAAGCCGTACTTCCCGAATTGGTGAACTCTCCCCCAAATAACCCATCTGGATGTGGAGACAAACAAGGTTATCAAACAAAACACCTCCGAGATGAAGCAATGTGCCATCTGTGTTTGCAGACTCATTTGGTTTCACACCTCTGTGCTGTCGCCCCTCAGTAACGCCGTGTTTTTATCCTTGGACGAAGGCCTCGCTGGTCGAGGCTTCAGCAACCAGGAGCAGTTTAACATTCCCACATCTTTTTGCCTGAGAATGCTGCTAGCATTAATCTTCAAGCTTAAGATCGGAAGAAAGTGATTCAGCATGGAGCTAATGAAGAGAACTCATGAACATATTTAACTCGGGTACAGCAGAAAAATTTCATAAAATGCTGTTTATTGTTGAAGATCATTAGTTGGGTAAAACTCGAATGCCATGTAATGTTTGTGTAAGGTCTCTTTTTGTTTGCGTAAATGTGATTTTTGTTTTGGTGAATGTCTTGTGATAAGTTGTCTGCAGCCTGAAAGGATTTTGTTTTTAAAATGTCTCAAGTAGACAAAAAAAAAAAAAGTCTCAAGTAGCGTAGTTTCTTCACATTGTTCTTGTGTGTTTTTACTCTGTTGAGGTGGCCGTCGCACCAGCTGGCTTGTTTAATATTTAATCGACTTAATTGCAATAGAAACTAGCTCCACTCCTATTCATAGCTCTCTGTCTGTGGCAGTTCCTTTTATTCTGCAGTTTCACTCTCGTGCCAGTCATTCAAATTTCCACTTGCAGCTTGTCACAAGTCCAACTCCGCCCCCTCACTGTAATGTCAATATTCCAGCAAAGGCAAAAATAAAAAGTTAAGTCTGTTATTTTTGTGATGTTGTCACTTCCTCTGAAACCAACTGCTTTTCTGATGATTGTTAAAACAGCTAAAAACGGGAAGAAGGCACTTTTGACCTTCAGCCGCCTGCCTACATACATTCCTGACCAGCTGGCTCACTTATAAAAACAATTCATCTTGGCAACAGCGAGAAGATGCTTTCGCACTTTTCACATCTTCACACAGCTTTAAACGTCACCCGTGTCACAAGACAGTCTTGTTTGACAAACTCGTTCTCCTGAGAAAATGGAGAGAAACACTGAACTGAAAAGTGCCCATTGTTGTTTATAGTAATCAGACACCTTGTGCTCTGTTTAGTTTCAGCGTCTTGCCCTCACACAAGCAACACAAAGACTTCTCATTCTCCAAAATGTGGCTGTCACATCTTACGGTAATCCAAGCAGAAAAAAATTCTCTGTTTCTCTTTTCAGTCTGTGTGGTCACTGCTGAGGTTTTAGTAAGGCCGCATGCGTTATTGGGAAACTTTACACAGCCATAGAAATTTTCATAGATTGAGACAGATTGGGAAATCAACACTGACCTCGATTTTATGTTTCGCAATGTGAACTGTTTACTTTGTCTTAGTCACAATTAAGGTTTGTGAGCACATTTTGAGCATGTCTTCTTTAAGTTGTTATCTTTAAATCTGGTTTTTGATGCTATTTATAACCACTAGATGTATTTACTGGATACACATATCTCTTAAAGTGGTTTTTCACTCTTAGTTGATTAATTATTCTCAAGCATTCAACGACTTCACAAT
>JAVQJZ010017167.1:0-12588 GCA_036025355.1 Leiopotherapon unicolor
ACACACATACATATACATATGCATGTATGACTGTAAGGCAGCGAGACGGGTAGATTTACAGAAGCAGGACAATAAAAAGTGGTTTACAAAAGAGGCAGTATCTCTTCCAGTAATGGGCCTACAGAGTCTGTTGCCTCTTGGTGTTTTCTCTGCTTGTACACCAAGACAAACACAGACAGAGAAGAAGATAAGCATCCAGCACACCCAGACAGAGGGAGAAAGAGGAGCATCTAATAGAGAGGAACAAATCAAACCCTCAGGTCACGGTAAGAGCTCTAATCCGCCTTCCTCCCCTCCTCCCCTCCCCTTTATTTCTGCCCTCACTTTGACCAGCCTGCAGTGAAACTCGAGTGATTTTTTTTCTGTGTTGAGAGGTAAAAGCTGCGCTGGAGTGGCCCAGAGCAAAGAGAGCGAAACAGCAGCGCCAAGCACAGACGGCTTTGTTGTCTGCGCGCAGCTCTGGCTTTGGAGACATATTAAAACAGCAGAGTCTCTGCGGGACGAACTCTGTTGTTTTCAGGCTTAGAAAACGGACTCCAACAAAAGAGCTGCTCTTCTATGAGCCCACCATCATATGGACAGTTACAAACAATAGATTAGAAATATGGTGGGGTACAGAAGCTCAGATGAGATGAGATATGTTTTCTCCTGCCCTCATTAAATTCTTAAATTTTTTTTCTTTTCTTTTATTTCATTTTATTTCATTTCATATTTTATTATCATCTGCACTCACTGTGATAGGAAGGATGAAACAAAAACAATTTATCCTACAAAAAAAAAAATTATCCTACAAATAAAAAATAATTTATTGTTAAAACATCCAAGATGGATGTAGATGATGTCAAAAAAGAAAAAAATCATGCACTTGAAATTTGACATCTTAAATGTTTACATCTGTCTGTATCATTACGTCACAATCCATCCGTCCTTCATACCTTCATTAGTTCAGGATGTAAGCTCCTCCCCAGGCTCTCCAACAGGCTCTCACCTTTACCTTGGCTGGCTGTGTCGTCATCTGAGGGAACAGGACAGACGGCAAAGCTAATGAGAGCTCACAGAGATCCAGCCTGGCAACAAATCACACTCTCGCAAATGAGGTCCAATTAAGCAGCGCTCATTCGATGCTTCCCGCGCTGGCCTCCTGTGTGTCTCTCTAAACCAGAGTAATGTCTTGCAATCTGCTTGCCATGATTAAAAAAGTTGCCATTAACTATTCTGCTGACTCCCAGGTGACAGATGAGTGGACTCTAAACTGCCCTTCCCTCTTTCTGGACGGCCTCCCAGTCACCCATCAGCATCTTGCAGATTGTGCCCAGGCTGGTTACATTGGGTTTCACCAGAACATTCTGCAGAGTATATTGATACATTCATGTATAAAGAAAGGCCCACAGATGCTGGCAAGGGCTACTCTAACTGCATAAAAGTGCTGGCATTCCTCTACAAGCAAAGAGCCCAACAATTCACTGTAACAGCCCCCTAACAAAACACACACACACATACACACACACACACACACACACACACACACACACACACGGTTGAGAGAATTTGGAAGTGAAACTGAAGAGTGACAGGAACAAATTTAACAGCTGATTCCTGAGCTCTGATTCTCTCGTACCTGCCCGGCTGAACATCTTTCTGATTGCAGCTGACACATAAAATATATCTCCTCTATCTCTCCGCTGGCAGCACCTATAGGAACAGTGTTAAGCCCATTCGCTGCCTGTGTATCATTGTAATATGGAAGCTATTAAAATGTCATAACACGTAGCTCAGACTGCAATTCACGGGAGTTTGGGACTCCCCGTGCTGCCAGGGCGAGGGATCACTACAGCCCAGGCTCAGAGGTAATGTTCAGACATGCTATCATTATTATCATATCTACATGGACCATGACTGTTGAGCAACTTCTCAATATGGCTGCAAATAACAGGCTGACTGAAAGATGATCTGGACATGTGGGTGCAGTATAACTCACCCAGGGCACCGTCCAGCAGCTCCGCGCCATTCCTCCTGTCCTGGCTGGCCTCGGTGCTGCTCTGCAGAGCCTGTTTCAGCGTGGCCACCCACTCCTCCATCTCCGCTTCGCTGTCTGCAGCCAGGAAGTGGCTGTAGCGGTCCTGCATCTTCAGCTCAAAGCCATTACGCCTCATCTTAGGGCTCTAAGGGGGGACGAAATATTAGATTTTAGATACTTTTTATTTCTGTTTTACCTTGTTTTAACCAAACAAAACACCAACAATGGATGAAAGATCACCTTGTATTCCACCAATCTCAACATATTAAGGCAATTTCGCACCTCTACTGTGTGCACAGTTCTTTGGATAGATACAAACAGACAAGATCCTCGCTAAAAATGAACATTCGTCCTAACACTAGATAGTATTTCTTTGAAAAGTGCTGCTGTTTTTGGGGCATAAAACACTCTTTACATGTCAAGCTGACCACTCTCCACAAGCTTCCATATTAAATCCACTAGTTGGAGTCTCATTGCTTTTCCCCATTCATCTTCTGAATGTGCTCATCAAGCTGAAAGCCTGAATGTGGTACCAGCCCGCGCCCTGAGCCAACAGCAGAAACCTCCTTGTAATCTGGCAGAACTGGACTTTTTGGCCGAGTCAGTGGAATGCTGTAAGTTTGTCCAATCAAAACAGCTACAAAAAAAAAAAAAAACAGAGGAGCGTGGCAAAACTAAGAGACACACAGACTCCCACGAGGGCGAGAGCTTGTGACAAGTGGGCACAGAGGGAGAGTCACATGAAGGAGTCTGAGCAAACACAGCCTGGTAAACAGCTCTGTGCACCTGAACGACATCTATGCAGGAGTCCAGGTAGATGGAGCCTTTGGTCTCTTTGCAATTCTTCTCATCCTTGTAGGAGTTGAGGATGTAGGAGCCGTCGGGGAGCTGAGACAGGTAGAAGTACCTCCTTTTGAACACCTGCGAGTCACAGCGGAGGGAGAGCGAGTCAGACGGATCCCATATTTAACAGATTAAAAAGAAGTCGTAACAGAGAAATGCAGTGTGACATGTGGCATCTAAACACATCTGCTATTGTCTAAACACAAGCTGCTCTGCTAAAATGATTTAGATTGCTTGTTGGAGGGGAGATGTTGCAGATGCGTTTAACACGAGGAGCAATGGACTTCCCTGCTTTAGCTGCATTTACTGTGTTTTTGTTTGTTTTATTCTACTTTATAAAGCATTTTTTCACCATTGACACATTCTGTTGAAGGTTTCTGTGACTACAGTTTACAGATGTAATGCTGTGCAGCTGTAGGCAATGATGCAAAAGAAATTGCATTATTATAAGATAAAATACGATGGGGTAGAACAGTGCAGAAGATGTGAGAGAGAACAGTGTCGCAGCTGGATAAAGAGTTGCCACAGCCTCCCTCGCCGCGCTGCAAACGCTGTGTTTTGCTGCTACATGTGTTGCTGTTGTGCTGTAGGAATAACAGAACAGGAGGTCTGCTGGTGACTCACCCTCATGGAGACAGAGAGGCTGCTGTTGATGTTGGCTTTCTGAAGCCAGCCCTGCTTCATGATGCCGCCCCTCTGGGAGCACAGCGATGAGGAGTCCTGACAGGCAATAAGCACAAACACCAGAAATCAATCGAGACGGACTTTATCATACAGGTCCATTCAGGTTAATGGTCCCTACACAGAGGTGAGGCCCACTGGAGAGATATATGGATGTGCTGTAGATTTTTTATGTTTTTATTGCCCTTTTTATTTTGGTTAGGTCAAAACAGATATTGATTTTGTGAAAATGAAAAATGCACAAGGATGGAGTTTACAACAACTTTTATCTTAACTAGTTACTTGGAGATTACTTGAGAAATGAGAAAACAAAGCTCTGAATCTGTAGGTGTGTTTCTCTTTAAATATATAGAAGTGTGTTGCAGTTCCATGTGGGATAGGCTACATGTTTGCTATGACACTGAAAGAAAAGTAATGACTAGACTGGCTACAAATGTTTGCTCATCACAGCTGCAGTGTATTAACATCATTCAGTCAGAAAAAAATGGCATCAGTTCTAATCAGACTCTGTCCGGCCAAAGCATAAAGGGTTCATCATAACTCAGCCTCTGCGCTGTCAGAGCAGCCTTTCCACCTCATAACTATCATGGGACCGCTCATCAGCACCGCAGAAAACACAAACACTCATCACAAGGGAGCGGCCTCTTAGCGCATGCACTCTGGTACACACATGCATAAATACACACACACGCATTTTCAGGAGTAATGCATCCGAGCACTTGGAGGAATTCACAGTAACATCAGATCTAATTCACTTAATGTAAGCCTGGAACATGACACACATATCATGACAGTGAAACAGAAGATTGGTGTGGTTAGTGTGTGTGTGTGTGTGTGTGTGTATGTGTGATGAGCCTAATCATATTGAAGTGGCATTTTGTCCCCTGTCACGCCTCCCCCTTCTCTCCAGCTCTGTTCTGTAATCTAATTGGCTGGCTGCTCTCCTCCCGCAGCTCGCTAGAGTCCAGCCTTCCCTCAGACACAGCAGCGGGCACCATGTGTGCACACACTCTAGCTTGCATCGACAATGGAAGCGTACTCACCATTGTCACATAATGACTAATGTCCCCGATAGAATGGTCATTTCTCTTGTGCGTATCATGTGGATCTGAGTTTTCTTAAATATTCTCCCTGCTAGGCTGAAAGACGGAAATGATCTTACAGAGGTGACGTAACAGCAGCCCGGGTCGTTTCAAGGAGTAATAGAGCCGTCTCTGCCCCCCCACCCGGGCAGCACAGCAGCATTTATATTCCATCAATTCAGCGCTCTCTCCGTCTAAGTTCGTCTGCATCCGGCCAGAGGGCGGAGGCTGAGGAGGATCGATGAGAGCTATTTATAGGACGTATAAGGCTGCTGGCTTCACTGCCCGGCACTCAGTCTCTGAGGGGGTCACGCTGTTGGGTGGACAGACCATAAGTCACAGGGAATCATCCAGTGCACTTAGGACCTTGATGCATGTCTACGCTGTGATACGGCTGCTCTGTTTTTTACTTATATTTCAGGCCATTCAGGTGCGTTGAATGAATTTGCCTCTCATCTCCCACGACTAAAAAACATCAAAGGGGTCCCTTTCATTTCCAGGCAGGGTTTATTGCACATCACTAAAAGTGGCCCACACACGCGTGGTGCAATCTGCACGTAAAGGGGGCCCGGCGGTGAGTCAATAGCAGCGATCGATGTCCCCTCTACTCACCTCATCTTTGGCGTCTTCATCGATCTCGAACACATGAGCCGGCAGCTTGTCCGTCTTCAGGCCCTTGCTTTTAAAAGACAGCGAGAAAAAGGGTCAGTAGGCGTCAAAGGATCTAACACCCCACCCCCACACTACCTCTACTGTGGTGAAGTCACCTTGTCAGAGCATGCAACAGATCACTGCCTGCTCCACACATCTTGCACTGTTTCCTCTTTGTTATGTATGTCCTGTGTTAGTCAGTAAATGTTGTGCCACCTTGTTTGTTATTGCATTGTTTTTTCCCCCCTATGCAAACATCTCTGTGTATGTGTCTATCTGCTTATGTCTCTAGTGTACTGTCTTTCCAAGTGAAGGCTGCAGTGATGAGAATAATTTCCCTTGGAAGCTTCATCGCCATATAAATGAGAATTGGAAACATCTGGGCTGCACCTGTAGTGCTGCAGGAGGAACATGTGGCTGAACTCGGGGCTGCGTTAACACACGGGAACAGTGATTTGCTGCATGTCATCACCCAGCAGACCCAAATCTCTTGTACATGTCGCACACTTGGCAGTAGAGGATGGTGTTTTGCACAAACTCTGATCCCTGCCCTCTGAATGTTCTACATATTCAAACTGTATTTCTAATTTATATCTTATCTGCCTTACCTTGGCAGCATGCGGAAGTCTCCAGAGTAAGCCTCATATTTGTAGTTGATTACATGCCAGTCGGTGTTGTACATCTTGATGCACTGCCAAACAGGTCAACACAGGGAGAGGGATTAGGGGCAGCGCACACACACACACTCATATGTAGCAAGCATGGCATTGCAGCAGAGAGCTAACCTTCCCTCTGACTGTGACTCACGGAGCAGGACAAAACACTTGCTTCCCTATTCTGACGAGGAACATTATAAGCTCCATATAATTCATTTATGAACTCAAAGTAAGTGCAAAGAAGAGGAATAACTCTTTGCCCCATGTCACAGTTTCTATTTGATATCACTCCATGTGGTTCTCATTGCATTTTTTATTCAGTGTGAAAATGCCAGTAGAGATTCTCGGCTGAAAGGGTCTTTGTTCGATGGATGCTGAGTAAGCCCAAGACTGTTTTAACAATCCCTGTGACAGTTGTTTCCATGCTGTATCGCAGTCATGAGCGCTGGCTGAGGAACACAGATCTGGAGCCTGGCAAAGCTGCAGGTCACATCCACATCAGGCCAGATGTGTCTGTTTCTCATTGCTAAAGCTAATATATCATCAGCACAGCCAGTGTTTACAGCAGGCCTGCGCATTTTGCCTTTCTTTACGAGCTTCATGCGGCCCCTTTAGGCTGAATGTTATGAAGGCTGGCCGTGAATTCACCAAGAAGTCGTCTGTAATGTTTGCTGAGAGCATTCAGTAAAGAAAATTCAGTCTTACTGCATTTTATTGAGCAGATTTGAATTAAAACGCAGCAATGTTCTATTTCAGCGATGAACACCTTTGCTTTTCACTCCACAGCCTGCGTTTCTATTTTTGGAAAGGACTGGACGTCATTGCTACAAGTGTGCCGTTTGACCCAGAGTGGGGCCAAATCACACACATGAGACTGGTGTTATAGTACCTCTTTGGCAAACAGACTCCTGGCCTCCCTCTCCGTGTTCTGAGGCACCGAGAGAACAACAGTCCTCCTCTGCCGGGATATCTGCGACTCCTGCAAACACACACACACACACACACACACACACACACACACACACACACACACACACGGTGAGACACACTCAAGCAAAAAAAAACATGTATGCATGACATTTTGATAGAGACAGCTCTTTATCTTCTCATCAAAGAGTACCACTGAGAGACATGAGAGAAAGTGAAAGGGAGGGAACAGAAGTTACAGAAGATTGTCAACAGATTGTCTCGGGTCAGTGGAAAAAAAAAAAGCAGACGCGGGGCGGGATGTGTCCCAAAACAAAACCACATGTGTTTGCAGCAGCAGCAGTGATAAATGTGAGTGCAGAGGCACCTGATCAGTCCCCTCAGACTGACCCGTAAATACCTCAGCACGGCGCGTTGGGGATGAACGGTGATTAACGATGTGGAAGCCTCACTTTACAAAAGTGTTATTTTACAGCTCTTTGTTCCCGTTTGACTTGCGCAATTTTAAGAGAAGACTCCACCGATATGTCAGTTCACTGTGGAGAATCTCGGCACAGGTGACTGTATCTGGCCTTCAAATCAGCAGACCGACAGAATCCAGTCCATTTGGAAGCAGCATTGACTCACAGGTCCAAATAAGCACTGGACAGGAAATGTGTGCACGCAGAGGTCAGCCTGAAAACTGTTCACTCTTTATTTTCTGGTGGTTTATTTGAAAACTGTATGATCACTGGCCTGCCTGTGTTTCGTCCATCTGACCTGTTTTTTAGGTATATAACAGCTCTCCAAGATCTTTGCAGAATAAAATGTTACTATAACCGTTAAATACGATGGTTGAAGCTATGGATTTGTTCTTGAAGGGATGCTCGTGTTTCTGTTCCATGCCCCAGGGCTGCCTTTGGCCCTGTACAGCAGAGGCCCCACTGATCATTTTAAACCCAATAATCAACAAGTAATTACAGTTCAGACATGCCAAAGATGTGAGGTACACTATAAACAGTACATTGTTTTTACACTACACAGCACAGACATGTCAATTTTTGATGTCCCGCTCTGTACATATCTTGGTCACAATGCTTGAAAAGGCATTCTTATTGAAAATGTGACTGTGCATTATGCAAAAGAATTATAAAGACTTATACTATTATCTGTTGGTTTTTACTCTCTGTTGGCTTAACATTCCTGTATTTCCCGTGTTCCCAAAGTTCTTAATAATTAACTTTTAGAATAATAAAACTACAGTAAAAAAAAACTGAACTATCCCTGCACTCCTACAAAGTTGTGTTAGGAGACGGCAGACTGCTGGATAAACTGCAGGAAACAGCTCCCACTTTCTGACTTCATCCTGAGGAGGAAGACGTCCTGGGTGGGAGCCAGCGACAGGAGGAAACTCACCGAGACATCGTCGACGGGGCAGAGCAGCAGGTCTCTGTGGGGGTCACTGTGGATCTGGGCCTTTCTCTGAAACACCACGGCCTCATAGTCCAAAGGTTCAATGATCTTTGGCTGTTCCTGGGAGGGGAAAAACAGACACAAACACATGTATCTTCAAATAAAAGCTTTTTTTTTTAAATCACGTTCTCATGATTTCCTCCTCCCTGCAGTTCTGGCGAGCCCCACGCACCCCTTGCTGTTTGAAAGCAATTAACAAGGGCTCACCCTGAGCCAAGAGAGAGATCGGAGAAACCACAAAGTTCACAGCACTGTCATGGTGCAGGGAGACAGCAGCTCAGAGAGCAGTGGGAGGATGAAAACAAAAAACGCCCAAAGATGACTGAAGGAAAGACAGGAAGGCCCAGAAAGGCGACAAAACACAGCAGTGAAACGGACAAATTCTGTAGTCAGATAAAGCTCACGAGCCTGACGTGTAATAACGAAACAAAACACAAGAAATATACATATCTCTTGCCACACGTCAGTCATTTTAACAACACTTCCTGCTTTGAGGTTCAAGCAGAAGTGAAATGATATGACATCGGCCTCCCCTTCATGTCTTCAGGCTTTCAGGCGGCTCAAAACTCAGCGGCCCACAACTAGGTCAAGATGTGATCACAAGCACAGACCTAAACCACTTGGAGTGATTCAGAATTAATTCCAAGAAAGTGTTTCTTTAAGCTCGGGCTAAGCGGCAAAGTTGGTGATGAATAGCTTAGCCAATAAGCCTTGGCCCGAGCGACACCAAGCCGTCTGGGCTCAGGCGGAGGAAATCAGACTGAATGGATTTGATCACGGTGCTGCGGTCTGCAGGCGGTACGTGCAGGCGGTGGGCTGACGTGCCGCTTAGAGAGCGAGCGCAGCGGTGAGAAGAAACCCTGACTCTGTCACACGGCCGGGAGAGAGCGACTGAGTCACTTTCCACCTTGTCATATTTCACTGAAGAGGCACGCAGCTGAGGCTTTGTTTTCCTCCCGTACTGGAGCTCGAGTGGGCAGAGAGACAGTAATAAAGTTACGCTGTAGTTTGCTTCTTTTTTTTTCCTTCTGCTCGCTCTGCTCTCCCCTCCCATCCACTGTCTTCCTTTTCGGGCGTGTTTACGTGTGCTGTTCTTCACTCACTCTGGACAGAAGTCCCATCTTTTGTTTACAAGATGTGCAGCGATATGTGCCCAGACTACAGTTTGTGCTATCTCAGCTGAAATACTTTTAATTATTAGATTAGATTAATTATCTTTTTTCCCTTATTTATTCATAAACAATGAATGTTGGATATGAAAGAAAGCTTTGAGAGCCTTGAAGCTGCTTTAGAGAGATGGAAAAATCATTCAATTCCACAGTCAGACAGCATCCCATGCATATTCTGTGTATCACATTTTTATGCTTGGTATCCTTCCGTCAGGCACAGAGATGCAAGCCATCTTATTTTACACACTTTTCCTCAAGTTTACCCGCACAAAGTTTAAACCCCAAGTTTTAGGGATGTGTTTGAAAGTGCTGGATCTCCAGTAGAACTTGAACGGCGGCACAGAATGAGCCCGGCGAGGCTGAAGGGGTTAAGATCTCCTTCCTGAACGCCCTGGTATCTGTGAGCAAGGCCGCAAAAGAGAGAAGGCTCTTCCTTTCCATGTTCTCTAACCAATAATTTGGCGCTCGAAATGAGCTGGTTACACGTGCATGTTCTCTGCAGATTTTTCCACCAGCCCCAGACTTTCTTGGTTGTCATAGAATTCTTTTTTTCATGAACCACTCATCTAAACTGAAAAAAATCCCTAACCCTAATGATACTTGTCAAATATGAAAGGTAGCATTTGCCAATTCCTGCATTTTATTCGGCTCCACTGTTACCTTTTTTTTTTTTTTTTTAAACTCGGCGGACAACCAGCAACCTGAGCAGCAGCGAAACACAACAGCTAGGCATCTGCTGAAAGCATTAAAAGGGACTGTGCCGCCCCTGCACCCGAAGCAGCCGCTCTGCTTCCTGTCATGTGCAACAAGCCGAACCGCAGTGCTGCAAGTCAGGCGCAAACGGCTTGGCGGCGCACGGTGGCTCGCCTGCAACGCCGATCATGTTACAGAGGGAGGGAGGGGAAGCAAGCAAAGAGAGAAGGAAAGAGAGAGAGTTCTGCTTTAACAGAGGAGGACAGAAGCTGAAGAATCACAAGCAGGCGGCTATGAAGCCACCGCTTATTGGGAAACACGCACTCAAAGGACGTGGCCTCACATCTGGGCGTAACTGTGCGGTGCGAGCAATCAAGACACTTTCCTGTCTCGCTCATGTCGCCATGTCCCAGCCTGCCTCACACTTTCTCCTCCGAGCGAAAACACCAATCACTGAGCACAAAGCTCGACTCTCGTGTGTGATGATGATGATGATGATGATGATGATGATGGTGATGGTGATGGTGTTAGCAAAGAGAGCGTGTTTCCAGATGTGTGTGTGTACCATTACAGCTCTGCAGATGGGTGGCACAGGCGTCTCCCAGCCAGGTGGGTTTTATCACGTTGGCAAGGGAGGTTGTGGGGGGGGGGTGCCTGCACTTATACACAATGCACACACACACACACACACACACACACACAAACAATAGCTGGCTCCACTGTCCCACAGCTGACCCCACTAAGTGCTCCAATCTGTGTGTCGCCTGCATGAGAACCAAGACAGCTCATTTGAGGGAAGAAAAGGAGTCGAGCCAGCCTCCGCTATCTGTGCATTAATCTGTGTCTATTCTAAAAAAGACACAGGAGTAGATAAATAGAGCTTCTTGGTGCATGCACGCCAGGGATGCACAGACAGATGCAGCATTTAGACACCTCATTTAAAGCAAATGATATGTAATTTAAGTTAATACAACTCCTTAGGTACATGTTTTATCTGTATTATTATATGGTTATTAGTGAATAATTAGACACGTGTCCAATATAAACCACTTCCAAATTTGCTTCTTTTTTTCCAGAAGCATAATGGGTTTTTAGCCCAAAACATAAGAGGCTTTTCTCAGATGACCTCCAAGTAGCTTTTAGTCCTTGAGTTTATATGAAAACTTGACCATATATAGAGGTATATGGTTTCACTGCTCAGCGATGCAGCAGTGAGAGAGAGACAAACGTCAGCCGGACTCAGTGGAATGTTTACAGTCCACATGTTTAATACACAGAGGCTGACATTTCTACTGAATATAGACCAGCATGCATGGCTGGATGTTTTAGTGTCCTCTACACTCTTGATGTCCACAGCACATTCCTTAAAAATGCTTCCCAAACTTCTTTTTTTAATCGAACTAACCCTAACCCAAGTGGAAGCCAAAAGATGTGGTGTAAACTCATTCTCATTTACCGCTGACAACAACAACTGGGGAAACTTGAATTCTGAGGAAGAGAAATGACACAATTTAGACAAACAAAAGACCCTCAGATACTGTGGCGGCGAGCTCAAGAACAAGGCGCCTTAAGATCCAGCTGAGCCATCTGCTCCATCACCTGCGTTTCTTTTCCTCCCTGTCAACAATCAGCCTGACGAGCACTTTTAAATGTTGCTTTCTGGATGAATCTTTCTAACCTCACTCTTCAGCTGAACAGTTGATGGTAATTCCCAAAACACGCTTCCATGTTCTGCCCTCTGTTTCCTTCAACATACACGTGCTTTTACGAGATTTTCTTCTTGGAAACGCGTAAATACCCGCCGGTCCGCTGGACAACTGAGGGACAGAGGCATGGGAGGAGGGCCTCTATGGAGACTAGAGAGTTCAGAGCGAGCACACAGACACAGTCACAGAGGAAGTTTGGTCACAGCGTGCCCGAGGGAATCCCCATGTGAGAGCAACGCAGGCCCACAGCAACCTCCACAAAGCGCCGGCTGTTCTCAGCTGCCGGGACCCGACCGAGGTGGAGTCCACCGAACGAGCCCGCTCCTCCGAAAGCTGAGGAGAGGCAGCGCACATGTCACACACAAGCACACACTCCCGAATTTGTGCTGGGAACCCAAACCTCATCACATGATTGTAACGCAGATAAAGCTCCCTGTGTCACACACGCTCAAGATCATCATGAGACTGCAGCCCTGAATCCCAAAGGAGCACAAACTTTACCAGCTCCACTCCCTGAACAGCTACAGATGCATGACTCTGTGTGTGTGTGTGTGTGTGTGTGTGTGTGGGACTGAAGCTGCAGTAGGTCGCCCTCACACGAGGACAAAGTGGATGAGTTACCAGAAAACGCCAATCTGCTCCCACACGGCTGGAGGCTGCCAGACCGATGTCACGCCTTCGACTTACTGACGTGAAAATGATCACACACAC
>JAVQJZ010017179.1:0-10977 GCA_036025355.1 Leiopotherapon unicolor
AACAACTCATAAGACCAACTGGACTCAAAGACAGGAAGTAAATCGGGATGCAAAGGAATGCGTTTATTTTAACGATGCATCTAAATTAGAGTCAGTTAAAGCAGGAAGCAGAGCCAAAATTATACCATTCACACAAATTGTACGGACGACACACTGGAGCTGCGCGGTACTAAAACAGCTCAGAGGAAGGAACTACTCGTCTACTCGACCTCCCTCCCTCCCTCCATCCCTCTCCATTTCTTTTCTCTTCCATTTTCTCCTGTTGAAATCCCTTTTAAGTGCTTAGAAGGAGAGCAAATGTCCAAAACCACTTTCCAAATCCCCATGTGTGTGCTTGTCCCCGTTTTTAAGTGGCTGTGTGCATGTGTGTGTGTGTATTTGTGTGTGTGTGAGCGTGCGTGTGTGTGAGTGATGGTGAGAGAGAAAGAAGAGAAGCTGAGAGGAAGTGAAGAAGAGCGAATAAGTAACCAATATATGTGAGAAAATGTCGAGGGTTTTCCAGTCTGTTGTTTCACGAGCCCCGCAGAAAAAAAAGAAAAAAAATTAAGTCAACAATATTTAGTAACGTGACAAAACTCTGCGATTGGATGGGAATCATGAGTGCTGATTGGTAGACAGATTGTTATCTGTCCCCGGAGTGGCCGGTCTGTGAGAACCAGGATGAACACAGGATAAAAATAAAAAAAAAATTAAAAAACATGGCCACAGATCTAGACTGCTGTGTGTGTGTCTCTGTGTGTGTTTACATTTGCGAGCGAGAGTCCCTGAGTGATAGCAAGAGAGGGAAAGTGTTGAGAGGTGAGCTCCAAAGGGGGAAGTCGAAAAAGGAAGGCGTCCATTCGTTTCTCGTGTCGGAGCCTCGTTTTAATTTATGTGGGAGTAAATGTAAAATTTCCCCGTTCACAAAGAACGAGTGTGCTCCATACGTTCACAGGCCCAGAGAGGACGCTGCGTCCCTGTTCATACCTCACAGGCTGAAAAGTCATTTCAGCCATGAATATGTACACGAGACATGTTCGAGATTGTAAGTACACTTTGTTGGATCATAAATTCTGCAGCAGGAACAAAAGGATCTATTCACCAAGAGAGAAACTTTCTTTTACTCCTGTACAACCATCCCGTCCTTTCCTCTCTCTTTTCCCTTCATCCCTCACTCTCCCTCATTCCTCCTCTCACTTTCAGTCCCCCTCCTTTTTCTTCTTTTTCTCTTCTCATGACCTCCTTCTCCTCCCTTCTCTCTTTCCGCCCTTTTTTTTTTTAAGTGTCCACGGGAGAGACGTTTACGAGGTCACGGCATAAAAACGAGTGCTCGGGGCGCTCGTGCACTAACGTATGAATAAAATCAGACGTTTGTAGTGCGACCGCCACCAACAAACACATTGGATAATATGTTTTTCACTTCCTGAAGGTGACAACTTTATCAAAGTGCTCCAGAGATGTGTAGGTGTGTGTTTGGAGTGGGGGGGGGGTGGGGGGGCTTCCTTACCTAAATATTAAGCTTCAAAATAAATCCTAGAGTGAAGGGAAACATATCAACTAAAAAACAGCAATCATTTACAGTTTCCAGCTTCAGCAGTGTCTGTTTATGGCGATTTTTCAGCGCGTTGGAAAGTAAATACCCGTCTACACGAAAATAAAACAGAACGAAGTCCGACACAGTAAGAAACGTTAACAAAAGCAGTCATATTCACCGTATCGCCTGTGCACGAAAATCCGGGAGAAAAGTGACAACGACAGAGACTAATAAAATAGAGATAAGCCGCCCACTCGTCCTCTTTATCTCTCTGGGTGCATTAGAAAGTCACCGTTTAGAGAGAATCCCCTAGAAACAAAGCTAACGGGGAGAGCGAGGCAGGGAAACAACAGAGAGAGAGAGAGAGAGCAAACAGGGATCAGGTAGAGGGACGGGCAGATGAAGAAATATTGAATATATAAAAGGAAAGGAACAGGAGAGTGTGGTCGGACTATGAGGAGTCTGATGAAAATCCATCACGTTACTGCAAACTGAAGCTAACGGGCCTCTCTGGTGTGTCCTCACATGTACACCTTCACAGGAACTCCAGTGAAAGACCTGTTCACAAAGCAGCATCTTTTAAATCGATGAAGCAAAACATAAAACAAAATGAGAAAAAAAGATGGGGGGATCAACTGGGGAGAAGTTGAAAAAAATAAAATGAGTCGAGGGAATCACGTGAAGAAATGGATTTATAGTCTGGTTAAGAGTGGAAAATCTAAATTAAAAGTTCTGAATACAGCAGGTCTTCGCACTGTTGCTGCCTGGACCCCCTAATTATTTCACGCCTCGCTTTAAAAAGGGAAGAAAACAAGAAACCTAGATTTCTTAAATTAAATTACTTGTTAGGTTTTTGTTGTACTCAGTTGTTTCTTTTTTTTAAAACACAAACTGTTTTATCGCTTTCTGACTGCATTTAGGAAAGTATTACTGAGTTTAAATGACCACTGTGGGCCTCCCTCCATCCATCCATCCTCATTCCTTCGGGTGATTTGTTACGTGCAATACGGGAATATGTGAAATTAATGGGGAAAGAAAAAAAAAGTTTTACGTAATGATTTTTCTTTTGCAGCATGAGCCTTGGATGTGCTGTGGCAAGAGGAAACTACAGCACAAACACAGAAATGCTGCTTTAGCTACAGAGCAAACACGAGGTTAAATGACTGAAGGGTTCTCAATGTGCCCGTGGAGAGAAAGTTGTATTAGAAAAGTTCCATTGAAGAAATTTCACTTTCTCAGATTTCTTTTTTTTTGGACTTCATGTGGCTGAACTAGTGATTTTCCTATTAGAAAAAAAAAAGCAGCCTCGGGGCTTCTGTTGACCCAAATGAAGCAAGCCGGCGTCCCCGTGTGTTCGAGGCCGTCTGAGTCTTTGTCCCCCACCCCTGTAAAGGTTGATTATGTGGGTCTCAGACAGTCGTGTTTGTCCTTTTTAAAAGCACCCCAAGGGCGAAACCTTTTCATAAAATTTGCTTAAAGTCCATTCTGTGCTGATGCTTCACTCTGAGTCTGCCTTTAGGGCGGAGTTACACTTTCAACTGGGCAACCATCCCGACTAAGTGCTGCCATCTGAGCGCTGGTGTGTGTCCTGGGTTCCATCTTTCAGTAGCCCGGGAAGCCGAGAGGGTCGTGGGAGAGAGATATAGAGAAAGAGAGAGAGAGAGAGGGAGGGAGAGGGAGGGAGGGAGAGGGTTTGCCATCCCCTCGGTCACCCTGTGGTTTGTGGCTCGGCGCTCTCAGGCCGCCTCACATTCCTGCATCACATTCTTTCCCTTTGCTTCGGCTCTCAGCTAACAGCGATCTGGCCCGGACTTCCCCAGATACATCCTATCTTCAGCGCTCCATTATGAGCGGAAAGCAACAGTTCCTACGGCGGCACAGAATGTAAAAATTTCACATAAACGTACTGCAAATCTAATTATGTTCAACACTTTACTACAACAAACTAACATGATTATTTATGAAAATATACAGGAGGCAGAAATATTCCCCAAAACACAGTCATGTAATCTTCTGACTGCAATTAAACTGCCAACAGAGTGATTTTTTATGAATAATAAATACAAAACACACACACAACACCACACAGTCATGTTCTGTCACAAAATTGAGAAAATGTCTGGGAGAAATCCTCAGAGGAACTTTGTAAGGAGATTTATTGTGACATTTTGGCATTGATTTTTGCCATGTGTCAGTGTCTGGCATTTTCTGTAAACACACACACACATAGACACACACACCATTACCTGACACTTTTCTCCCAATATTGTCAGTCAGCCAACAACATGTAGCAACAAACAAACGTGAAACAGAATCCAAATCAAACCATAAGCCGGTTTTTGAATGTTTTATTCATGAACCGACACGAGCGTCCCGCTGCTGCGTGTTTAGTTGATTTTCCCAGCCTTTTATAATTGGCTGTCTCACATGTCAATCATCAGACTGGAGCCAGCTGGATGTCAGAGGCGTAGTAGTAGTCAATGAGGCAGAATTACACTGTGTGTGTGTGTGTGTGTGTGTGTGTGTGTGTGTGTGTGGGTGTGTGTGTGTGTGTGTGTGTGTGTGCTCTGCGTGCTGAAAGCCAAATTTTAAGCTGCAGACTTTGAACACACACACCTTCTATTTAGCGTGCTAACTTGTGTTCTGGTGGAAAGAAAACAACACAGCGACATCACATGCAGCACATGCGGATGCATAAATATCAGGTGCGAGTAAACGCTTAACCGAATGCACAAAAACACGCTCAGGCATCGCTTTAACCTGCCTCCTGCTGCGACAGTAAAACCGGACACTGAGACGGTGGCAGTGTCATCTTAGCACACACGTTGGCGCGCACACACACACACACACACACACACACACACACACACACACAAAAAACACCCGTATGCGACCCCTTGTAGATGTTATGTACCTCCGGGGGAAACCCTGAAGTGAAGAGAATATCCCTCTCCATTATTTTTCAAGGGTTTCTGCAAGAGGGGGAGTTTGAGAGTTGAGGAGGAGAATTAAGAGAGATTGCCAGGAAGTAAAAAGATGAACCTTGAAGTGAGGAGTTCATTTCAAAAAACGTCCACACATCCACTCCGCAAAAAGAAAAATCAATACGAGAAGTTCATCACTCAGTATCTATAAAATATAGAGGAACCAGCTTCAACAAGTGTCATCATCGAGTCGGCCGCAGACTTGGAGGAACTGCTGTTCTTTAAACCCCCCCCCCAGGATATGAATCATTCTTTAGGAGTAGGTGTATTTTCCCAAATGGTGGACATCTCATTTTATCAAAATAACCGAAAGAAGACGGAGGTCTCCTGGTGTCACAGTGTGGGGGCGAGAGAGAGGGTGAGACGGAGGGAGACAGAGGAGGAGGGGAGGAGGAAGAGAAATGCCAAAAGAGAGAAAGAAGGAAAGACAGAGAGTCAGACTAATTGGTTCAGCGCTGTCTGCCCATTTGAATGCTAACCACCCCGGCTTCTGTCTCACACACACACACACACACACACACACACACACGCACACACGTGCGCCAAACAGACAGGACAAGAACTGCAATATTGACAGTGACTGACAAACAGAGCAGATGGTTATCTACCTATATACTCAAACATACAGATACTAATTAAAATGGCAGAAAGCGACTGATTTGCAAAGGAGATAATCAAATGTGAGACAGAGCAATGAATAAATACACGGTGCTAAAAGAAAGAAATAGAAACAGTGGAGGAGATTCTAGGATTTGTGCCAATTTTTGGGGTCAAGTTCAACTTTGGTCGACGATGACCCGGATCTGAACTTTTGACCAATAGCAAGCTGTCTTGACAGCGCTGAACTTTGAAGGAGGAGAGAGAAAATGGATGAAGCTTTCACACTGTGGTCTGAAAACTGTGTTGCACCTTCCACCTTTACTCAACCCTCCTCTGTCGGAGCTTAAAAAAAAGGGGAATGAATGCAGAAGCCGATGCATCTCTTGAACTTGTTTGACTTTGTAGGTCATACAGAGGCATCGGTATCAGACCGAGCTAGACTTGAAAACTCCATAGATGGTGTTTAATGTCTCTTTAGCTGCAATGTTAAACCTGCTCTTCAACTGAACTCTTGAATTAAATTATGTAAAACCAGGAGAAAATGCTGAGAATTCAAAGAAATCTAGTCCCAACTAGCAATCCTATGTTGTAAAATTCACTTTGCCACTTTCTGGTGTGACCAGGCCTCTATAGTTAAAAAGTGCTCATTGATCCGGTTTCATTCTGCAACACTTTTATCTGTTTCTGTTTTTCGTGATTGTGCGTGATCCCAAAGAAAAGCAGGGCAGTCGACTATCGATTGCAATCAAATTAAACCTACTGATTTCGCTTAGCTGTTGCCTTCCGCTAAATTATGTTTATTTTAGATCAAATTCATCTCTGACCTTTTTGTCTGGTGTCATTTTTTTCTTTATTTTTCTAAGCGTCTGTAACAAAATCTGATCTAGCGAGAAGCTGTTTTTTTTTCTATACATGGCACAAAGCCACTGGAGGAGGAAAAAAAAATAACAGAATGGAAAAAAGTTGGCTTGAAAACATACAATATGGCATTAATTAGTGTTGACTCGGTAGCAAGTTACCACCCCGCCTCAGTGTTTGTGTGTGTGGGTGTATACCACCCTCTCAGCTTCCACAGTAGCTAAACGGAGGAACAAAGAAATCATGTGTTTCGAATGGCCAACTCCAGCACTAAAGCGTTGGAAATATACATGTAATCACTATCGCATGTCAGCAGCTACGCCAAACACACACGGGCGGGGAAACACACAACATGTAAACTTGCACACACACATATGGGCGCGCGGGCGGGAACACACACAAACAACTAATCAAATAAATGTGTGGACAACAAACACTTGCAAATACTTGTAAAATGTAGCAAAGAGCTTGGGGGTTATATGGAATAAATCCTTGATTACTGCTGCTCCTTATTACTTTCGTGACATGCTGCGTGTTTGTGTGAGTGTGTGTGTGCAGTTCATTTGTGCTCGTGGGGGCGGAGGGACGTCTCGTATCAGACGTTTCTCACCACATCCAAGTGTTAGATTTACTGACTGCCTTACTCACAGACTGACTGACTGACTGACTGACTGACTGACTAAATGGCTTCACGCGCAGAATTTTTTAACAGGAGCTGTGAGATAGAAATCAACTCCCTTTTCCTCGATGCTTCCCAGGGAGGACATTACATCAGGTCCAATGGTTCCCTATCTCCTTCTCCGTGCGTCACGATAATGGGAGCAGCACTTGTGATTTCCCCTTTAATTTCTGCATCCGTCACTTGCTCTTTGCAGCTTGCACCATCTCTCAATAACTGTATTTCTTGCGATAAAACATATTCCTCGCCGGAAAGAGCTTAGCTGCGCCTTAAAAATGGCAAATAGCAGTTACAAGTAGGCTTCTGGGGGTTTGACAGTGCTGCAGTTCATGTGAGACTTACTTATCCGAGGGGTATCTTATTACGTCCATTCATTCTGGTGCAAGAGCAGTGTAACCTTTTGACTGGGGAGCTAAATCACGGCCATTATCCACCGGCAGCGCTCGTTATTCTGCACTCCCTCTGTGGGACGGAGCGGTCCGATTGACTAACAGTTCCCTAAACTGTTTCCTTTACGTGGAGGAGGGGTGGAGGTGGGGGGGGGGGGAGAGGAGCTGGATGGTGAGACAAAGATGAGGGAAAGGCCGACTCTGCAGATCGGCCCGTTCCACCGAACTGTTTTACTTTTTCGGGTAAGCTACGGAGCGAGGGACGTCAGATTGATTAATGCTGCCAAAATCATTCCCCTCTCTCCGATGAGGTGTCATTTTCCCAAAGAATCCATCTGAGGCACGTAAATGAATAGGAGCTTTTGTTGTACGTGGAAAATAAATTACAAGTGGGGACTACGCTTAAAACTAAATACTAGGAACGCAGGAACACATAGGCAATCTATTTCTAAACCCGGTAATTCTAACCAGTTAGGGGATTGACAGTAAGACTGTGTGTGTGTGTGTGTGTGTGTGTGTGTGTGTGTGTGTGTTTAACCATCTGTGACTGCGTCTCCTGTAAGACGATACCTCTTTCCCCCAGTGCTGAATATATGACATATGCCCAGGAAACAAATTAACCTTTTTTTTTTGGGTGAAACGCAAAACGAGAAGGATCCTGCTGAATGTGCACATGAGATTATGTGTGTGTGTGTGGGTAGAAACTTCTCATTTGTATGGATACTGTCTGTATATTATATATAGTGGTGTCGTATTTGTTAGGATATTGAGATGAATGTTTTTTTAAAAAGGGTCAGGGCACTGGTATAAGATTACATTTGGATGACAGGAAGATTAAGATAAGGGTTAGTAAAATGTGGTCAGCAAAGACCTTCACAGGTATATTACATGTTTGTGTTATTATATGTATACATGCTGCTGACAGAAGAACAAACAGAGGAACCCAGAAAATCAGACAGAAATGGAGGGAATGAGTGAGTGTGTTTGTATTTGTGCACACGCTGATGTCCGGTAATGTGTGCGTCTCCGTGTGCAACATTGGAAAGCGGATATCAGATGATGTTGGGGCATTACAGCCCAACCAGCTGAAAGTTGAGTTTCTTCCATCCGTGCAGGCTGAGCTGTGAGGACCATTTGCCTGCTAACTGCTGGGTTGTTATTCTGCCGCTGACTGACACCAGCCTAATGGCTGATAATGGTTTCTAGTTTTATGATGCCTTCCTCTTCAAGTGAGAATGTAGACTGCAATGAGCAGTTTCTCTTTGCATGGCTTGCTGTCTGTCTGTCTGTCTGTCTGTCTCACTGATGAGCTCCCTCACAGGCTGCCTTGGTTTCCCTATAATTTGTACTTCCTGTCTTTTTCAAATCAGACACTGACTGCCTTCATGCGAATTAAATAAATTCGCGAAAATGATGATTCAGCTTGATCGACTTACAGTTATAGACGACACTTATAAACATATTGCGTCATCCGAGTCAGAAAGATTGGTTAAAAGCAGATTTTCTCTCTCAATCAAAGTCACGGTGGAGCCAGTCTCTAATCAGGATTTTCCACGACCTGGATTCAGTCCAGGCAAAGTTCATGATCATGAGTAATGAAACATACTCTACATGGAAACAGCAGGGAAAAAACATGGCCTGTGGTTTCAAAAATATGGTATAAACACTGCCACGGAAGACACACCATCAGCCCGGGGCAAATGTCCAGCACTGCGGTCTCAAAGTTTTATATTTAGGAGATTGGATTTTCAAAATATCAAATTTAAAATGACTGAGGGTAACAGAATTTCCCAGGCCGCGTCCCACATAGGCAGCTGGGTGTGCGGTAAGCCGATGGTAACGAAACAAGCTGCGCTAGCCTCGGGCCGGACAGGCAGACAGGAACGACGGTAATGCACAGGTAGAGTACAGCTCGCCAAATATTTTCTGAATATATATGAGGAATTCTTTCCTACACAGCACTCTGTGAAAAAGGTTACTTAAAACACCTGCAGGAAAAAAAACAAATGATACAGTAAATGTAAAGCATGAGCTCATGAGAGGAAGTGATGTGTGTTGACGTACAGGATGGAGCAGTTTGGTTAAGTTACGGGTATAAACACGACAACGTGTGTTTGTGTGTGTGTGTGTGTGTGTGTGTGTGTGCCTGCTGGGGTCCAAGGATCCAATTTCAGATTTATAGCCGCCCACTGCGAGCCTGGATGTGGTGCACAACTGTCTCCAAACTCCACAGCTCTCTCACTCTACCACCAATTATTTCAGCAGATTACGATTATAAAATGTGTCCTTCTGTTTCCCGCCGGCTCCTCCTCATCTACCGGGGTTCTGCTGTCCACTAAAAGCTAATAATAGTCTAGAGAAGCTCAACTCGTCAGCTACTGCACAACTGTGTCACTGAGTTTTTTTTTTTCTTAAGACAAAGAGTGTGAAGTGTGAATAAATTAGGGAAATGCTTTGAGATTTAGGGCAGTACACGGTCATGCAGTGCTGCCCTCCTCTGTGAAGTGCATCCTCCTTCACCCTCCAGTGCCCTTTTACTCCCTTTTTTTCCTAGAGCCACTTTCCCCATCGCCCTTTACTCCTCGTTTCTCCAGGAAAACACACACACACAAACATTCACAAACTCTGAGTGATGTGCATTCATGCTGTGCTATTTCAACCATGACTTTTTCCACCAATCTTCTCTTTTGTTTCTATATGGAATCACTATACAGTAGCAAGGACCTGTAATTTAACACAGTCGCAAAACTCACACATTCGCACATTATCGCACACACACACACACACACACACACACACACACACACACACACACCCACCCCTGGCGTGCCCACATCTCTTCTCCGCACATGCCACAGCAGCTCTGCGCATCCGCCCGGAGACCTGATGATGCCCGGCCCTGTCACCATGGGCAACGGAATGTCCTGTCACCGCGGGAAACGGAATGCCCTGCCACCGGAGGAAACGGAATGCCCTGTCACCCGGGGTAACGGAATGCCCTGTCACCCGCGGTAACTGAACGAAGATGTAAACGTCTCCGACAGACCAGACGCGGAGGTATGACGCGTCCTCGGGACATGGGGTGCATATGGAGGGAGGGAGGGAGAAAGTGACAGAGGAGAAGAGATGGAGGGGCGGGTGGGGGGGGGCATGTTGCTAGGGTGGATCGGAGCAGGAGTACCAGTTAGCTAATGGGACAGAAGTAATGTGACCTGACTGTGAGAAGGTCAGAGAAGCCCGGTTCATATGCTCTCAACCAAAAAGTCATCGCATTTCCTTTCTTCCGTCTCATTACCATAATTAGCTAAGTTCTTTCAAGTGGCTTAATTACTTTGAATAGATTGTTTGATTCTTCTGGAGTACTGCTTGACTACTTACAGAAATGCATGTGTTATAAGGTAGAGGCAGCCAACATCCCTCCCCCCTTTGCATTACAGTCTAAAAAAGGGGTGGTTGTGTTGGTGTTGGCTGTCCTCTCATGCTTCACAATCGTTGGCTCACTCACCAGCTGCTCGGCCACCAGCTGAGTTGTAACATCACACCATACATACATGTAAGAGCGGTCAACTCATCAGCCTGTCCAAAAGGCATCAGTGAACAGAGCAAGACGTAAACAGAGCTGCTACAGTAGCTACAGCAGCGTTTTGCATCCACCCCAACCCACAGCTTGGCTTGTGAAGATGAGCCGTGTTTAGAGCAGCATTAGCATTGTGTCAAGAAAAAGAAGAGAAAAAAAAATCATAGTGTTCTCATTCTCAATAACTGAGCGCAGTTAAACTTTTACCACAAAGCACTGTGTCTTATCTGCCTTGAATTCCCAAGACCAAAAATAAAATGATAGTTGCCGGGATACTTTTCCACACAGAGTTGCACCAATCCTTTTTTGGTTTTTCCCAATTCGGATATATGTGCTGAGAATAAGTACCGATCTGAAAAATTATTCTGAAAAGTTAT
>JAVQJZ010017257.1:0-10797 GCA_036025355.1 Leiopotherapon unicolor
TAGACATGTTCTCAAAAAACACAAAATGCAGGACATAGTTTACCCAGCAGAGGGTTTGTTCACACACGACAAAACTTCAGATTAAGAAATTAAGATCACTTTGCTGAACTCAAATGATAAGAACAAATAATGAAATAATCATTGTTGAGTGTTTGCACATAAAGCCATTGTCCAATATTGGCTAGAGGGGGTGGAGGGGGTTTTAAAAACTACTGTGAATAAACTCCTGGTGGAACCATGCTCATCACTGAACACGGTCCTGCAGATGTCAAGAAATGAAGAGATTTTGTCCACTGACATGATGAAGGGCTTTTAGTCTGAAATGGGTACAGGAGTGTTGAGTATGTATTAACAGCATAATGTAGTAAGTAAAATTTATCAAAGCAAAAAAGAGCAGATATGAAGACAATCTGAAAATACTAAAATATGATGAAACATATTTACCACACAGAGGGAATTAGAAATAAAAGCCTGTCTCAAATAGAAGCCTCCTTTTGGTATGTGGCACTGTGTCTATACACACATTACTAACTATGAATTTACAAACTGTTACTGTATTGTCACTCAAAGTATAACACACAACTCTTTCTCTTCTATTTACCCATAGTTTGATTTTAAAAATGGAAGGGCAGAGTGACTAAGAGAATAGTTTGGAGGCGGAGTTTCTGGATTGACTGGTTACTCCATTCAACATGTCTGTCAGGTTTATTGTGGAAAACAGTGTGTTACACCAACTCTCACCAGACCAGAACAGTTGATGGCTCTGAAAAAGTGACACCATCTTTATGGTCATGTTTTTTTTTCTTTTCATTCTTGAAGGAAATCATGAGACAATTGACAAAAAAAATCCAAGTCCAAACTTTGAACTTCCACACAGGTCAAAAGAAGCAGCTGTGAATCCAGGTGCATCTGTGAGCCACTTGGTGAACCAAATGTTGCATACTAGATCAGTCTGAAAGTTAATTCTTTGAAACTTTCCCTGCCACCAATTTAAGAATGATTATCTCCATAATATCCATGCATGGCAGGTGGATGCGGTGATTAACTGTTGCTTATTTAGCCCATTGTTATGTCATACATGTTTCATTCTATTAAAGAAAGTGGATTTTAACATTTTCAGGAGCTTAAAAAATGTTCTCATGTGGCAGCTCTCCCACCCACAGGAAATGACAAAACAACATTTAAGTCCTGGATACACAGAGTGACGTACACAGACCGGCCTGATCAGTAAATGTGGCTGTAGTTTATTAAAAGCAGTCTGCACTTCCTGGAGTTACAGTTAGACTGTTGTCTCTTACAGCTACTTGACGATGAGGGTGAGCAAAGTTACCAGATATGTGCTACCGAGACATTTTTGTCAGTAAGATGGCATGGCAAAGGCGTTGAAAGGTCGAAGGTGTGGATGTGTGAAAGATGATTCTGATCACGCAATATTTGAGTCGGGAGAGAAAGAGGTGTGGAAAGAGGATACAGATGATTTTTCAGGAGGGGGAGTTTGGATGAAGGACGACTTGTTGAGGGGATGAAAAGGGAAAAGGATGAAAGTAAGCAGGAGGAAGGAGAGGAGAGGGGACAAGGCATTCGCCCTACAGCCACAGTGTTATGATCAACTGTCAAGAGCTCGCTTCCTCCTCTCATTTCCGCCGATCTAAACTGCCTTCTATTTTACTTCGCTGTCGTCTATTTTCCTCACCTTTCTTTGATGTTTACTCTCACCTCCTCTGCTCTTTGTCTGTTCCCTGCTCGTGTTACACTGCCTTCCTCATATCTCCTTGTCTGAGATCAGTTCATTCACATTGTGAGTCGCTTCACAAATAAAGCCCTTGAGTTGTAGTGGTGGAGTAATGTTGTTGCTGGTGTTTGATGGTGTCTCATTTAGAGCGTTTTTTTGTGATTCAGTAAGTGGTTGATGAGCGGAAAGTATTTAACCAGATACTGAAAATCGGCGGTGTTACGCTTTGTGTTTACGGTTTGTGTGTCTGGCACAACAAAAATGTGATCACTTCTATTTTTGCTCAGATGCAAAATACCGAAAGCTGTCACAATCCCAACATGTTGTGGTGTTAAGACATTTACTTTCAGCAGTTTCTCCACTCGCTCATCACATAAGTAACTCCTGACTGATTTACAAGTGAGGAGAATTGGGCAACAAAAAAAAAAACTGCTTTAGCACTTTTTGTGCTTACAAAGCCTGGTGAAGAATGGAGTGGAGAGAGTATACAAAAGTGATAATGAGTCCCCTTTTCAGTGATGAGAAACTCATTTGAAATTGCCCAGATTTCTCCTACAAAGAGACACGACACCAAGGCTGCATGTTCGCACTGTCTCCTCAGAATGTGCTTTCACAGCCTCAAATCATTCCCACAGAAAAAAACGTGATTTTCTCCTCTGTCTCTCTGTGGGTAATTCCTGCTGCTGTCTCTGTCCACCGCCGTCCGTCTCCAGCTGAATCGCCTTCAATCGCGTCCTGGACGTCTTCATGGAGGATCTCTCAGAATTACAAATCCGCACAAATACAGATGTAGGTCTGTTCGCGCAACAGTCAGCAGTCGGGGCGTCGGTCCGATGGATTCTCATAAAGAAATCATATTTGAAATGAAATCTGTCGAGGGCTGCTTGTGGTAAACACTGTCATGTCAGGGAGACAGCTAAGCCCTACAAGGCTTTTCCGCCTAAAGGCTCCACTTAAAGCAAATTATCATTTACCTTTCGACGCGTGCCAGATCATTAGGCAGGGACATTAAAACCAGCCACCACAGCACCAGAGGGGGCCCGAGTGAACCGCTGCCCGGTACATATCTGTATGGGAGTGTGTGTGTGTGTGTGTGTGTGTGTGTGTATGTGTTACTGGGAGTTTGCAAAAGGGTGTGTAGGCGCACACAGAAGTGCTTGTGTGAGTATTTTCAAGAAAGTGTGTGTGCGTGCGTGCTCAGTGACATCAAAGGGCCAGCAGCCCTGGGTTTCACCATGTGCCCAGAATCATTTGACACAAGCAGATGCATCATTAAAACACTGCCACACTTGCTGGCCAGGCGAGAGACCAGGCAAGTCTCTCATACACACATGCATTAGCATTTTTTTTTTTTTTTTTTGCCCCCATTCTTTCCAAACGCACCCAAATTCCACAAAGACGTGAAAATGCAGGAAGGTTGACGCACCCAGCCTTTTCTTCTCTATTTTCCCCGTGACTTTCCAGGAGTGCTGTGTGAGTTTCAACAAGCGTGTGTGATTTTGGAGGGGAGTGAAGTGGAGGTGGGGAATCGGCTGGGCATGTCTAGCAGTGTGTATGTGTGAGTGTGTGTGTGTGTGTGTGTATATGCATGTGAGAAAGAGACAGTGCCTGCCCTAGCCATGGCAACCCAGCCCTTCTCATTAAATCAGCCAGAGCAGCTCGTGTCTGGGGTCAAAGCTGGCCACATAATGCACACACACACACACACAGACAGCGGGGCCGACACTGGGCCAACGGTGGGCCTGTGATGTGCGGCCAGAGGATAGATGTGGACAGACCTCACCTTCTTCTGCTCTGCTGTTGCTGCTGCTGCTGGGGAACACACAACAGATGGCTGAAGCACAACTGCCTTTCTCCTTACCCCTCTCTCACTTTCTTCTCTTTCTCCTCCACACCTCTCTCAAATTCATCCTTCCCCCACTTTCCCATGATTCTTCCACTCTCGCTCGTCTCTCCTGCCTGATGAGTTGGACAAATGTCAACATAAGAGTGCCACAAGGTCTGACATTAACTTAAGAGGCCAGTGGATTCAGAACATGAATCTGACATCTGACATCTAAAAACTAATAATGAGGATCATTCCATCCTGAGAAAAACAACACAAGCAGCTGCTGAGGAAACATTGTTGTTTTCTCAACTTTTATGCTTCCAGGGTTTTGTGGTGCATGCTGTTAAAGTTTCAGAAAGAAAAAAAATGTTATTTTCTGTCACATGTTGCTCTCATTGAACGATCGAGCTGAATTTGTGCAATGGTGAGATACACACACCAACTGAATGAACTTATATGTTCATTTGTACACCAACTAAGATTTAGAACTACATATTCATGTTAAGATGTCTTGCTGCCCCATCTTTTTATTCCTTCCCACAGTGAAGAAAAGTTTGGTTTTTCACAGTGTTTTGCATCTCTTTCACTGATTGCTGCTAATCATTGAAACACCATACAGTCACTGTAGCTTATACATTTGCTAACAGTGTCTGGAGCCTTCAAAGGAAAGCACATCCTGTGATCTATTTGAAATACTGGTTGCTTGGCATAAACTAGAGATGCACAAATCCAACTCAATAAATACATCAGTTCCAATAAATCAACTGGGTATTTGTCACTGCCATTTCACAATCCAATACGATTGTTCATTTCCCCAATTTTAAATGTGTATATCTCACGAGCAGGAACTCATTTTATGTAAGGTTACATGAGGAAGGCGACCGCTGTAGCTCTAAAATCTGGGTCAGTAGCCCACCTTGAAAACCACATCTGAAAACATGAACACTGAAATGTGTAATGCTACTGACAAAGTGAATTGGTGTTGTTGATGTGGAGCCGTCAAGTCTGGCTGATACCCGATCTGCTTAATAAGTCAGTAATTGGCCCCCATACCAATCCAGTGAATCAGACTGGTGTATCCTTAGCATTAACAGAGGAACTGTAGTTAGGCTAACTGGGTGATATCAACCATCATTGGCCAGATAAGGACCAGAGCGCCACCTACAGAAACTCACACCTCACCAACAGAACATGACAGAACAAGACAACACAGCTTTTCACTTTTGTGGTCCAGTGGTTACGAACACCTGCACTGGCTACCCTTGGCCAAGCATGAACTTGGATTAGGTTTCAGTTACAGTTAACACATAAAGGTTACCGTCAACACAGCTTGGATGCCATCCAGCTTAAGTTCAGTTAAAAGAACTACAAACTCCCTGATGAACTTTTGTGACCTAACATCAACTGTAAATCTGTGTTATGTGTTTCTTTACAGATGTACAAATTCCAATAGTGCATTTTTAAGTAAATTAAAAAGAGCTTGAGAAGCGTTAACTGGAAGCTTAACATGTTTAAATTGTAGGTGATGTTGGAGCAAGAGAAACTAAGAAAAACTAAGAATATTATAAATATGCAATGTTATTCAGTGGATCCAGATTGAAAAGAACACTTTAAACTGGGCTGAAGCTCAAAGCTAAAGAATATTGTTTTCAGTGACCCGTTCTTTGAGAACATAACACCAGAAACTGAGGCAAATTGAGACAAGACATGTTAGAGTCAACATTTTGCAGTTCCAGTCTCTGCGATTTCCAGAAAGGAAGAGGATGTTTGGTCTTGGGTCTCATGTCTGCTGTCTAAGGAACTATAAATACACACCTAGACACTTCCAGGTGAAAGGACGGGGCAATGCAAACACACAAACACAGCTAGCCAGAGAGAAAGAGTATGGGAGAGTGAGGGAGGGAGGGGTGGGGGAGGGGGCAAAGCAGCCAAATAAAAATCTATTGAGCTTAACAATGGTGTTATAAAAACGTACAGAGGTAGTGTTTAACAATGTGGTAGGAAGAGACGGGGGTAAATACCTCTGGGAACGATGGGGCTTGGCTCAGCATCAAAGTCCTGGCAAGCACACAGCATTGTCTTTAAATTCACACCATTGTCTCCTTTAAACACACACACACACACACACACACACACACACCTCTATACATCTAAAATGATGATGTAGAGGGATATTTTAGGGGCTAAAACCCTTTTTGTTTGGCAACTCTGGATTCTGAGTCAGAGATGCTGCTGTAAAGAAGGAGGATAAGCTACTGAACACCAGGGTTGATATCAGACGTGTAAAATAAGTTTAGCACAGATTGCACATGTAATCAGATGTTGTGAAATTAGTGTTTCATATATTCGTATATTTGCCTTCTTGCTGAGAGTTGGATGAGAAGACTGATAGCACTCCAACATCTGTCCATTAAAGCTGTAGACAGTTTAGTTAGTTAGCAGTGAGTTACCTTTGGACAGAGCCAGGCCAGCTGTTTGCCCCTGCTTCCAGTCTTTATGCTAAGATAGGTAAATCTTCTCTTGGCACTTCATGCTTGACAAACAGTTTTGAGAGTGGTATCAATCTTTTCTTCTGTTTTGGCAAAAGAATGAACAAGTGTGCTTCCAGACATGTCAAACTATTCCTCCAAAGGCACTGCACTGGAGTTTACAGTCGGTGGTCACTGAACAGATAATTCAGGTCCAAAGCAGACAGAAAATTCCTCACAAACATCACAAAAATCACATTCAGTTCATACAGCAAGCATTCCAAAAGAATACCAAAGGAATGGTCCCTAAAGCTTTAAAGAAAGAGGATTACACGCCACCATCCACCTCACCCTCACGTCTGTGATCCTCCTGCTGACTTACCACCATCAGACTTTGCAGAGATGAGCTTCCAGCTTAGATAAATTGATAAGTGCACAAATATCCCCTGCACAAAAAGACATTTGGCAGTAAATAAGACACATGAATATTTTCTCTCAGCCATTCTGCAAACCATACAGAAAATGCTCACAACATACTTACCGAGACTGACGAGGTGTTGCCACGAATCCCTCAATAGTCGCAGCAATAAAGTGCAGATTTATGGCAAATGTTTTCATCGTTTCGCCTCTATCAGTGCCCCTGCTTCAAAATTAATTATTGATTAATCACTTTGCTTTTAAAGCAAAAATGCAGACCAGCAATATCAAACTATCACAAAAAAATGATTATGACCCCAAATCGCATTTATCTGGCCCATTCATTACTATTGTATTGACAAGGACGAAGTTTCTAATCGCCAAAGCAAAAGAAATAAGAGCTGTCAGCGTTTCTGTTGATCGTGCTAAACCAGATATATACAACAGGATGTAAGTTAATGGATTGATCAGAGCGGGAGGCAGTGATGGCGAGGCTAACTATGCAGAGGAAGGTGCATATGCATAATCATCAGTTTGCTTTAGTCTTAAGTCTACAGCGAAACAGCAGTGAGACATGATGACACAGATACTGTGTGAGTGTGCATGTGTGGGCATGTGCGTGTGTGCCTACATATTGAAACTGCAGCTCAATTGCCAGTGCAGGCGGCCAACAGTAAAAGGTCAAGGCAAAGTTTAGATGGCATGTACCAGGGGCCTTAAGATATTCATAGCCAGCATTTTAGCCTGGAACATAATGAGATGGAACTGGTAAATATTTGCTGATGGCCTGAAAAATTCCAACCATGCTGGGAACCTATTTTGAATACAAAAGATGTCGGGGGAGGATGATAAAGGAGGATGGGGGCGGGTGTGGGGGGGTACCTGATAGCTAATTAGTACATTTGCCCAAATAATTAGAATGAGCGCTCATGGCTGATATCACACAGGAGAGTGGTGTGTGTAGCATCCTGAATGGGGGAATCTGCATTTCATAGGCTGCTGGCCGCTTATAATCCCGCCCCCGGGGGTCTTTAATGGACATATTTACCTTTGCCGCATATTGGTTATCTGTGATTAAGATTGGCAGGTTGATGCACCAATGAGTGTACGCTTCATAACCTAATGCTTCCCCAACAGGATCTGCACCAAAATTCCTGCAGCTGCTAGAAGGGGATCCTCGGGCTGTTTAGTGGAAGTGAATCGGGGAAGGGAGTAAAAAATGACACTAAAAAAATCTCCATATGATTCTCCACCCCACCTCTCACCAGGGCTGAAAGAGAGAGGTCCATGTGTCTTTTAACAGCGTCTGGAGACACACACATTACGCTATGCAAATAGATACTCCGTCTCATTATCCTGTCCTTTAAGGAAAAGCCGAACACGACTGTTTGTGGTGCCCCTATTATTATTACCCCTTCACTTATAATTAAAATATGGACAGTCAGGAAATAGAGGAAGACGGAGACGTGAGGATAGAGGGAAGGGAAAGAGGATTTAAGAGAAGAAGCAGAATCAGAGGCACTTCATATGCCAGCTGCACAGGATAAATGTGCAGATTTGTTCTACTGGTATTAATGCAGACATAACAAGGCTTTACATCTTCACACCATCTACAGACACATTTTCAAAATGTGGAGGAAGAGTTCTTCTCTTGTCCCATGCTTAGTGAGGTCAGAGGCCAGGGTAGCAGATTCTCTTTGTGGCTTAATGAGCACATGCATGGCATCATCAGGGGTTGAACCAGGACTGAGAACTGTTTTTTTTACTCTTTCTATGATGCCACGATGGCTGAGCAAGATGACATAAACCTCACACTGAAACAAGAGTTTAAATCTGTATCAGTGACAGCGTCATTCAGGTTACATTTTCTCCTCTGTTCTGTTTTGACTCCATGCTTACTGACACGCCTTCCCACCATGATGTGACAGATCTTTGATTGGCTGTGGGAGTGGAGCACTCTTCTGTTGTAGCCCTTAGTTTGTGATATATAAAAACTGCCTACAGGTCAGACACTCACCACTTTGACATGAGATACATGTGCATCGGTATATCTTATGATCTGTTTAATGTAGGGGAGGGGTCTTGGTTGCTCCTGGTGCATTTTGGGACTCAAAACATGGCAGATAATTAAAGCTGCTCCAGGTGCAAAGGGTGTCTCTACTACTTAGAAGGTGACTGATAATACACTGTGTGTTTATTCAGGTTTTCCATCACTTTACACAGGAAATCAGAAACCTGGGAGCAGCGATAGACGAATGAATGATGTTGTGCATGCCAAATATAAATGGTGGGTCTGTGGAGATGAGCTACAGAGAGAACCAGAGATGTGAGGTGAGCGAATGAGACGGAGAGAAAACTGAGGAGCAGGAAAAAGAGGAGGGTGCATCTGGAGGACTAAGTGGGAGAGCTGCATGAAAAGGTTCTTATTGGGTTACTGTAACTCAGACCTGGAAAGTTTTTCAAGGTCCTCTCCGAGTCTAGCTTCGAAAGTCTTCCCCACTTTGTATAAGTCATTAAGCACAATTTTTTCTTTCTCCCTCTCATCTGGCCAAGACAGGAGCAGAAGAGGAGGAGAGGATATGGGGAGTCAACATAACTGAAATAGAAATCTGAATTAGAGGCAAGGATACAGATCAAAATGTAATCCTGCTTATGGCTCGGGCAAGCTGAGGAGAGAGAGAGAGAGGAGGAGAGAGATTATGTGATACTGTGATACCTTACCCTATCTTCACAATTAGTTTCCTACAGGTTCAGCACACTCCAAAATCACATTGAACAACTTCTCTAACAGGGTCAAGGAAAAGATGATTTAAGCCTCTACTATATTTACGTGCAGGACTACAACAGCATGCCGCAATTTGTCTCTGTCCCGCTGTGTTTTAGCAACATCTGGCGCCCAGAGATTTAGGTTAGACAGGTAATTAGTGGCACATATTTGTCCTAAAGACAGGTGTATTTTCATTTAAGAAACACTCCATCACTCCGCCGGATGGGAGCCTGTTTGTTACACTCCATCTGACGAATGCACACGAGCTCTGCAGCCCATAGCGGACACAGAACGCATCCATACAGAGACTCAATTTTATTTTCATGTAGATGTTTTTAGATTTTGAATGAGTGATGATGGCAGAGACACTTAAAAAGCAATAGCCCCATGGGTCCATCGTGACATGCCACCCATGCACTGGCAAAGCCCTGCTTTCATTACACAACCCTTGCATGATTGCAAGGTTTGGCACCGACTGCCCCAAAATGTTTTCCTGCTTAAGTATGAGGCATTACTCTATATTAACAACTTCACAGAGGATTAAATATCTAACATCAATGTCCCATCTAAAAACATTTTTTTCTCTATCTCTAAACTGTTTACTTTCTCTCTCTCTGCCCTGCAATTACCTCTTCTTTCTAATGCCCAGGCAACCTCACTCTTTCCCATGTTAGGTAAAATAACATAGATAATTTTAGTGCATCTAAATATGTTTTTATAATATCCCTCAATTTGGACCAACTAAGAACTGACTGTATCTATTTCCTCTCTTCCATTCTCCAGTCATTCCTGTCTTTGTGATTATTGCGGCTCAGCAGTCTGCTCCGTTCTCATCATCAGCCCATTCTCTCCGTGTTTCTCCGCCCTTTAACTTTCTTCTTCCCTCTACAGATGAAGCTGTATAGTCTTTTAAAATGGAAATGCACTTCATCATGGTCACTTGGCTCATGGTTCTAATAAATCAAGGGCCGTCCACCATTGCTGCTCCTCTCTGGAAAACAAACTGCCCCTGGATGGATCTCCTCAGCTGCTCCTAATGGAGGTCACATTCACAGAGACACATTTACCCACACGCCTGTAGGAAAAAGAAATGCACAAACACACTCGTGTGCTGTCCCAACTGAAAGCATCTGAACAAAGAATTATACTTTTTGAAAAATATGTTAACTTAAATCATCCCTCTGTGAGAAAATCACTTCTTATTTGGTGTGATATAGTGATAAACACATGGACAAATTGGTGTGACTGAGTAGCACTAATAAAAGCCTCTGTTATTAATAGTATAGGACTGACTGGGTAAAAGGTCTCACTGTGATCTACATCATCATCCTCTGTATGTTCTTGAAGCACGATACAGCAAACTGTCATGACGCATACCTGCATTTGAGCATGCAAATGTAAATGTATGCAAACACATATGAAATAAGTGTGCCTGTATTTATTAACATATATGCTAACATATATAAGCTTAGTTAAACAGTTTTATTTTTTGTAGTTTTCATGAGACATTTTAACTGTCTTTGGTGTTCACATCCTTCAAGAGAATCAGTTCTTCATGTAAGTTAGTGAGTCTTCATTATTAAAT
>JAVQJZ010017312.1:0-11868 GCA_036025355.1 Leiopotherapon unicolor
AATTGAAAAAAATAATTGAAAGGTGAAAAAATAATAAAGTAAAACTGGACTGAATTATCAAAGTCACTTGTGTAGCTGCTTTAATATCACTTTTAACTCAGTTGATATTTATTTTCAATTAACTTGGACATTTTATTCTCTCTCCCAACAAAAGAAATATAACTGACAGTAAATATTTACAAAAGTATTGACCTTAACTGTCATCCTGAGAGAAACCCCTCTCACCAACATACAAGTGCTGCATCATAAAAAGATAAAGGTGATCACCTTTGCATTGCTATAAGGAGACAAGTGGACCCAAACCGAGTCAACCCCCCCCCCCCCCCCCATTATACAGTATAACAGAGCCACCAGCCCCGCCTCACTGTTGGGGTCAAAGATTCAGGGTTTTTTTTCAGGTGTTGTTTTAGAGGCTGAATATTTCCAATTATTCTGGAAACTTACCAGCCTCAGCTCTGTGCAGACTGAGTGTGTGTGTGTGTGTGATTGGTTTGTCATGGTCATTAAACACTTCCCAAGTTGTTTTGGGGTCTTGTTTAATTTTTTCCTCGAGTTCCCAAACTTTCGCATGATGATTTAGACTTCTTGTTTTTGTTGTTGTTGTTTTTAAAAGGAACTGTCAAACTGCGGCAGACCTGTTGCTTTATTTACACTGAGACCTACCAGTTTGGAAACACCGGGTCCTCGACGTGCAACGTTTGCCTCCACGGCTCAAACCAGCTGATGTCCCGCCCCACGTCGGCCCAGAAGCTCTCGGGCCGGTCCCGGGCGCAGGCGAAGGCCCGGCGGTACGCGGCGTCGGACGCGCACCGCCTGCAGCTCTGCAGGGACGCACGCGGCCCCGCTGCTCCTCCGCCACGCTGCCTCTGGAGCTGCTTCTGTTGTTGTTGTTGTGCAGCTGCAAACGTGCACAGCCTCCTCCCGAGCGTCCTCTCCCGCAGGAGGAGAAGGGGGGCGCAGGGACTGAGGCGCAGGACGCGTCTCATTTGGAGATGCATCGCAGCTGTGCGGTGTCTCCAAACAGGCAAACTCCTTCTTCCGGTTTGTTTTCTGCAGGTGAGGGGCCCGCTCCTACTGTTCAACTCCGAGCTACGTCATAAGGGAGGAGAAGGGTGAGGGAGGGGGGCACCTTAAGGGAGAGCAGCCTGCTGCAGAAGTCCTTACAATCAGCCCCCCCTCCTCCTCCTGCAGGAATGTGAACTCTGAACTGGATGTGCTTGGTGCAGGAGGAGCTCTGAGCCTCAGTCCAAACTGTTACACAACACAGCAAAAAAAAAAAAGCTCTGTGCCAAAAGTATCCAAACTAATGTGTGAAATGTGCTGCGGGAATGTTTTAAACTTTCCTCCCTTTCCCTCAAATTGAAATAACACAAGATGTTTAAGAATCTGTGTAGCTTTTTATCATGCAAAATTAAGAGAAAGTTATAAATATAATATAAAATATTTCCTTTCTCACAGTTTTTCTTCCCAAGTATTTGTCTCCCAACAGCAGCAGGAGTCCTCAGGGTGGAATCAATAAGCCTTCTCTTGTTAAGAATGCAAATACCTCCGCTTAACCTGATCAGGGATTGCATTCAGGGGCCCGTTTGAGGAGGTTTGGGAGTCAAGTGAAGAACCCAAAGCGTCCCTCTCTCGTTGAGCTGAGTCACACAGCGCTGCTCCTCTCAGATGGCATTACCCCACATCTGTTTCGTCACCGCCACCGTCCCGAGCTGCTGCTGATAAAAACCCATAATCCAGCTGACCAACCCAACATGTCGGCCCCTGTTCTGCACACTGGTGGCCTCGGTTGAGTAACTCGTCTGTCTGATATTTCAGGTCATCTGTTTCTATTTATACACGCCGAGCAGCGTTTTCCATCAGCTAGTTCGGGGAGCATCGCGTGCACTTTCCAGGAAGGTCTTTGTTGTACCTCGTAACTACGCTGCCTCTCAGATTTAAATGAGTTTAAGTGGCACGGGCTAACCAATAATACACACAAACAAAACATACCATTTATAAATGTACCATACCAACATGAAGCTGGGTGTTTTCATATTCTGAATCACTGATGGAGGTCTTCATGAGTCCGTCTCATCCTGTGGCCTGTCTCTCACTTGATTTCATCAAATTTCAACAGAGCATGTGAGTCACAATCTGTATCCACGCAGAACTACAATCAAACTTTCACAGGGGAAGGAAGTCTCCCGTCTCCTCCTGTGCAATTTGTGTGGCCAAAAGGTCCCCTTAAATCACAGCCACCCCACCCCCACCCAGAATGCTGCCATAACTTTCTCATAACTGCACAGACGCTGTTGGCAGAATATGTTTCATTCTCGCTCTCTCTGGCACCGAACGTGCACTGAGAGCACCGGCTAATAGCTGCTCGCAAAGGCCAATCAGACCTAAACCGCCGTCCAAGATGGCTCATTACGGCCCTCGTCCCTGAATTTCGCCCTCGTCCCTGAATTGACGTGAGGAGTGTGAGTCTTTTGAAGCGAAAAATCAGTCAGTTGCCCTTCAGAAACAGTCAGGGGCAAATTACCAGAGTTTATCTACAAACGATTAATCTCCAGGCAGTGTTTTCTTTTCTTTTTCTTTCTTTTTTTTGTTGCATTTGGAGTGTCTGAATGGATTCATAATCAAATTAGTTTGAAGATAATGTTTGCCATTTAACTTTTTTGAATGGGCTGAGGCTCAGCGGTTGGCGGAGAAAGGCTAGTGAATGATTTCAGTCAACATTATTCGTAGTTTTAAAATAGCTGATGCATCATTACAGATTATCACAGCCGAGAGAGAGAGAGCAGCGAGAATCGCCTGAATCTGAACTGAACTCGAGGCACTATCATTTCACAGCTGATGATGGACATTCAGGTAAAATGTGGGTACCTGCAATGCCAAACAAACAGCAGCGAGGCATCGACGAGCCTCCTCATTCTGTGCTGTGTATTGATGTGACAAGACAGACAACACGCTCCTATTTGCTTTCCTCTCAGACGGATTGAGATTAAATCACTCAGGAGTTGCGTGCGTGCGCCGGAGTGAACCACTGCTCAGCGGCTCATGTCACATTTTATTTCCGTTTGACAAGAAAGCGGGTGCCGTTTCCCTGAAGGGGGCGTCAGCAGCTTAATAGTCAGAAGAAAGTTGTGATGGAGGTTAACAGTCCCATGGAAAGAGCAGGATATGTGCATATCAGAGCTGCAGGCTCTCCGTTCTGCAAACCTCAAACAGGCCTCGAGCGAGGCGTCTAATCTCAAAGTCACTCCAGTTGCAAACAATAAAAGTCTGTGACGGCGGTGGACGGCCTTTGAGAAGTGAGAGAACATCATCATGGAACTACAAGAAAAAAGAAAAAAAAAGTGTATTGTTGCACCAGCTTGCCTTGTTAAGAAAATAAACATTATTTTAAAGATGTCCATCGGTGCACCTCCTACATGAAGATCCACATTCATTATCTGTCAGCCATATGGAGCCCGGTAATAAACAGCAGAGCAGCTGTGGGAAAGCAGCCCGTCACACCACGCAGGAGAATGCAAACTATTAAACAAACGCATTATTTTTTAGATTTTCTGAGGTCGCCGACACTTATATTTCCCAGTGAGGCATTTCATATAGATCACAGTCGGCACCGCACAAGGATCGGAGCCAACGGTTGTCAAAATCCATTACCCAGTGTCCCTTTTTAATAAGTACAAGATGAGTGTTATTACCTGGACGTGCGATCGGTGTGTTCATTTAGTGCATCAGCCCGAGTCTCCGTTAATGACAGCATCCCACAGCACCCATCAAAAGGAATCCAATATAGTGTAGATTTTAAAGACGACCACCAAAGACTCAGCGCTGTACCCGCCCAAGAAATAATCTGCATACTTTGTTCTTTTTTGTACCTTTTTTGTGTGGATTGAGCAGATATAACATGTTCATTTGTGACTTTTATATGTGCTGGTAAGTGGGTTTTGTCAGCTTTGGATGGAGCTAGGCTATCGGTTTCCTCCTGTTTCCAGTCTTTATGCTAAGCTAAGCTAACTGGCTGTATCTTTATATAAACACCGTACACACATGAAAGGTGTTCTCATCATCAAGACAGCAAATGAACGTATTTCCTATAAATGTCAAACCGGTCCTTTAACAGCACCTGTTGCATTAATTTTGCTCGAGTGCTGATGGGGATCAGTGTCCACAAACGCTCCGACTAATGTGATGAGCTTTAATCTGAAATGCAAACATTCTTCGGGCCTCTCGACCACTTTTGCCCTGCTGACACGGCCTCTTGCATCTCCTTCTGCGGGGAGAGCGGAGACCTTTCAGAAATCAATTCACTTGCAGTTAGAGGGCTTTAAGAGCACTGCAGCGTAATCCCACCTCTTAAAAAAAAGCAGAACTGTATTCCAGCACATATGGGTGGGAGCCTGTAATCCCTGGGTGCCCTCTTTCCGTGCGCACTCTAAGCCCTCGTCCGCTCTATCCGTCAGGCCCATCACTTACCACCAGTTCACATCTGCATGCAGCTGGATGGGGCCGTTTGGGATCCAGCAGCACATATGGACTGTATGATTAGGTTTAGTAACAGTTTCAATCAACAACGGGGCAGATTATGATGGCCGAATATTCCCCTCCGAAATGCTTGAAAGTGATGAAAATTGAATCGAACTGAAACGCAAAGGCACATCGGTTTTACATTTTTAAAATTTCACTCCTGGACTTGCTCCACGGCAGCCAATTTGAAGAGAAGTGAGGTTGGGAGTGAGGTAATTGCTTCCCAAATGGGTGTAGGCTAAAGCAAGTGATTTTTTTTCATTGCAGGCAAGATAAATGAGATTGAAATGATTTCAGCGTCTGTATGATAGTGTGGATTTCACACTGAATATTTTGTTCACATGCAGGCCTAAATATCAGTCTAAGATGTGTTTTCTTCTTCACAAGTTGCAATTACCACAGTGATGTCATGGTTTGTGAGCCACATGTTACATCATACTGCCTTAGCCGGGGATTTACCATTTGCTTTGTTGCCTCTGTCGAGTGTAATGACTGGCCGTGTACTGTATGAGATATGCCACGGCAGCAGGCACCATTAGGCAGCAGATCTACAGTAAATGAAGGGAGTCGGTGGTTTGGCTCCGCTCTGCACTAGCACATAAACATGAGGATTAATCCTTAAGCCCCTCAACAAAGGTTCACTACCATCATTCGGTCCTTATCAGGCTGCATGCAGTGCATGTAGCCAAGAGAGGAGATAACAGGCGGCATGGCTCAGCGGTTCACAATAAACCTTAATGACAGTGGTTACAATCAGCTGATCTCTGAAGTGCAGCGGGTGAATGGATCATACGTGGTGAAGCGTTTACACGTGCAGGCACAGAAACACACATACACGACAGAAAGAGGCAAACCACTGGTTGACTTCTGTGATTAGTGGAGCTGCATGTTGTAGGAATAATTCTCACAATGACTGATGACATTTTTTATTTAGTCTGTGGGAGTTTATTCTCCATCAGTTACAACAACACAGTGATCCTGCTGCTCTGATTTATGAGATCACTAATTGGCCAAAAGTATGTGGTCTCCACATTTACATATTTATAAATTTTTTTTTGTGTGTTTGGGGCTATAACCACCCAAATGTGTCCTCTTTTATTCCAAATGAGGGAAGTCTGAATCCAGAAGCATTCAGCTTGGGAAGGATGCTCTCCTGTGTCAACATGACAGTGACCTCCTGCACAAAAGTAATTCCCGTAATGACCCGCTTTCCCAGCATGGAAGATCTTAACTTATCTTAACTAAGTGTGAAAAACAAATCTTCCAGTGTTTTTATTTATTTATGTTTACTTATTTATTTATTTTGCTAAATGAATTTCACAACCAGAAAATTCTGAATGAAGTGTCACATGTTTTGTAGGGGTGGACTATAAAATCACACCGTGTGGAGATGGACATTTATGGTTTTTCTCATATATATATTTATAGAGAGAGATTTTATTTTATTTATGCTGCGTGTGTGTGCGCGTAAAAGCTTCTGTTCATCAGTGCCAGGTGATGAGATATTATGAGGATGGAGGTAGATTAATCCAACCACTCCCAACCCCCTCTTCCCTCCCTCCCTCCCTCCCTCTCTCTCTCTCTCCCTCTCTCTCTCTCTCTCTGTGATGCTGCAGCTCCTGTAGTCTCTCTCAGTCTCCAGTAAACAGCAGTCATGGCGACAGTGGTCCAACCGCTCTCTCTGGATCGAGGTAAGACGCGCGGAGCTGTGCGACGCGTTACGCTGGTTTTCTTTTTATTATTCTTCATTACCATCATTATTATCATTTTCCCTCCCATGCTCTGAAAACTTCCCGTCAGGAAGTGTTCGCCCGGGTTTAGACAGATCCAGGTGTTCGCGTTTCCTCACGATGTTATTTCAAGGCAGCGCTGCTCCGCGTAAAGGAAAAAAAATCCTCTTCCTCCTCCTCCTCCTCTCTGAGTTTTATTTATTTATTTATCTTTCATTTTGCAGGACGGAGCGCGCCTCTTTCGCCATCACGTATCTGACAAACGCATCCGCGCCGCTCATATTCCCATCATCTCTATTATGTAACCTCCCCGGTAACATCCTCCTCCTGCTCGCTTTCTGCTCTTCATCTGCTCCCCCAAAGGAAGAAAAAAGCTTCTGAGGCATGCATGAACATCTACTTTGTTAGATAGGAGACAACTTTTGCGTTGAAGTGGGCAGGTGAGAGCCAGGCAGGTGAGGAAATATGAAGAGTCTTTTATTTTTTTTTACTTGTTGGAAACCTGCAAATTGCAAAGCTATGTTAATGATGCCTTGGGATTATTGATATTATTGTTATCACCCAGCCTGTTTGGCTGCTCATGCACTACAGGTAGTGTTTACCAAGAGCTGAGCTGGGTATGTGTTTGTGGAGCATGTGACTTAAACACATATTTGTGCATCCCCTGACCTCATTAGTGTGGTCATAAGGTGGTAATGCCTCCAGGATGGATTTTTTTTCATTTTTAAATTCCCCTTCTTAAAGAAAAGAGCAGAAAAATGAAATAATATACAAATGTGCAGGCAAACCTAAAAGTCCCTGCAGCAATATCATAATAAGACCACTTTTATGAGCACAAAATGTCCCATATGCACGCTTGGGAAGCCTGAGCTCCCTTTAAATCCCTGTACTTTCCTTGTTAAAAGTAGCTATTTTTAAATAAAAAGACCAAAATGCACATCCGCTGCTGTAATGTAATATTGTGCAAGCCTTGCATAGGAAGTGGATGCTGTCAAATATAGAGAAAGGAGACACCTTAGCTGTTCCCTTCGTGCCAAGTAAAGCTAGCATCGCATCCCCAGCCACTTCCAAGCCACAGGAGGTGACTATAAATACACTTTATCTGGTGGGAGCCTGAATTATTATGCAGGAATTCATCTGACTGGTGTCACTTGTCATGTGAGATCCAGGCAATTAGCTGCAATTGATCATTTTCTGCAATGAGGGATTAGATTTTGGTCCACGTGCTCAATTTGTTCTTCGCCAAAGCTCATTGCTTCTGGGCAGTCATGCTTTACTGATGCACAATCTGCTGGATGCAGAAGTGCTATGCATACCATGCAGAGTTGATGAAATGAGTTTGAGATTGCGTCAGGCGAGCAGATAAACAATACGGCCCACGCTTTTCCCACCCACCACTCATCCTATAGATTTAGAAGAGGGGCTTAGCTGAACTGGTAAACAGGCTTTTAAACACCGGGGCGAAGGAAAACGTCTCCCATCTTGGTAAAAATGTCAGCATTCAAGCCTGATCTGATCTTAGCTATTTGCTGGGGCACTGATTCAGACGTGACCTCAGTCTGTATGCGGGGGGGAGGGGTCCATATTCACTTGCTGTGGAGTGAATCCGACCAGTCAGCTGGCTGGCAGCTGTAATGCCACGAGCAGTAGTAATGATAGTTTCACACAAGAGCCGTCAGAGAGAGACCGGCTTTTTTTTTTTCAGCTGCTGCCACTTTTGAGCAAACACTGTAATTGCTAATGAAAAGGTGGTCTGTTGTTGGGATGGGCTTTTTGACTGCCGAGCGTGTCAAACAAACGTTAAGCAGGTCGGAGGAAACGGACAGAGATGTTCATTTCCAGAACTCCCGCTTGGCTTGTTGGGTCACAGCAGGATGAAAAGATCTTACATCACCGGCCTTCCTGTTTTTGTCCGAGGAAATGACTGTGATAAGCACGCACCAGCACGCTATCAGGAACAATGGATTTGAACCTCCCCGAATGATTTAGAAAAAAACACAGCCTGCGTTCTCTGTGGCATTTCCAGAGGAGGCAAGTCCTGGAGATGACAACCCTTTTTGGATATGAAATAACGAGAGCAGAGGTCGTCGTCTCAGATGCTGCTGAAATTTTGACAGAAACGTATGAAGACTGAGTGACGTTAGTTTTGGAGAGATCATCTGTGTGCAACTAAGTGCTACCACGAGCACACGACGTCTCAGTGGTAATGTTAACATGTTGATGCCAAACCGCCATAATGTCTGACACCTCTAACGTCTTCAGGTGGTGCCGTGCTAACAATGGATAATTAGCACCACAAAGGAAGGACGGGGAGGCGAGGTGATTGGTTTTGCAGTTTACTGACAAACTGCAGGAGAAATTGAAATTTCAACCCAACCCATTTAACAGCTGTCAAGGATAGTTCACCACCAATCACGGATGTCAACCGCTTGTTGGCACTGTAAGAAAAGTCAGGGGAGCACCAATGTCTGTAGGCCTAATTTATGTGGACAATTAACCATTTTACTGACTCAGCAACACATTCAGTAGTTGTTAAGATGTTTCAGTCTGAAATGAAGGCGACATTCGGCTAGACAGCTAGAACCAGACTGATAAAAACATCCATTTTAAAGGAGAAAATGTGAAGAAAATGCATGACGCATATCAGCAGCTGTTGTATATGAGGACTCGCGAACTGTATATCTACATCCCATAATGGCAGAACTATAGCCTGCACGTCTAGACGGCGCGTGATTAAAGGAAGAGCGCGCTCTCAGGCACTTATTTCAGGATGCAATTATTATCAGCCTTTGATGTTCAAAGACTTGGAGTTATCTACAGGTTTCTGCCTCAGTGAGTGACTTCCTCTATTTCCCCCCAATGACTTTTGATAACCTCGAAAATACAGCTGCCAACTTGTTGCATTCAGCCGTCGGTGACGCTGGTAGAGAGGGAGAGCGATGGCCTGCGGATACCTCGTGAAGGACGCGAGAGCAACAGACTTTCAATTTGAGGAAAGGTGGGCTCACACAGAATGCAACAGCTTGTGTCTGCATCTAATTCTGCTGCAGAGAGGCTCGTTTCTCTGTTGAGATTGTAGTGTTTTTTTCTACAGTGTATTCCTCCAGACCATCAGAGCAAAATAGCATCTCTAGAAAGAGGCCTCGAGTCTGCGATCCCTCTTGGTTTTCTTCACCGTGTGGCAAGGTTTGGTTGATTAAACCATTTCTGTTTCTGTTTATAGCCTCCCATTTTAATAGACTGACAGGAATAACTGCAGCACCCTCCTGCCCCAGTCCTTGTTTTCCCTCTGAGAGATCACGGCGAGTTCACTGATATGAGGCCAGGCCTTATTCCCATCACATGCTCTCAGTCACACCAGCGATTCGGAGGATTAGAGGGTTGCTGACAAGCTGACGTCACTCGTGGCTGGTTGTTTCTCAGCCCACCTCCTTTTAATACAGAAATAAAGTTTCTTAGAGTAATTGTCTTGGAGGGACACTGTCCAACAATTAGAGAGGATGAAGAAGACAATAAGTGCAATGTTTTCGGTCTCTGCTCTCACCACGGGCCCCTGCAGGAGCCATTAGACCTCAAGGAGTGATTTATTTGTCGTGCTTCGAGGGGAGCGTCGCAGTGGGGCAAATTAGAGCTAATTCTCTTGGCACGGGGACAGGACTTGTTTGGTAAAAGCCCTGTCGTCCCATTTTTGCTCATTCATGGCGCGATCATTTCAGTTTTTATGGTTGGAATTAGCAGCAGAGTTGCCGAGGGCGCCAAGGACACCCAGGTCAAAGTGGCGGTGGCAGATGGCAAGGCCTTTTCAGGACGCTTTATCTTCGCATGCGTGGCATCCAGATAGCATCTCTCAGGGTACGAAGGTAGGAGTGGAGTCAGAGAGAGGTCATTGAAGCCTTTTCTGTCATCCGCTGAGGTGGGAAGCGGCGTTCGAGTCATTAATCAAAGTCAGAATCTGAAAGGAGGATCTTAATGTTTGAGAGATTTATTTTCTACCGCATGGTTTAATGAGCGCAGCCTCTGATGTGGACGTGTTTATTTACATCGCAGCAGTTTTGTCAGAATGACAGTTGTAAGTACTGAAAATGAATTACGCTCAGTTCTGCCACTATTATAAATGGACTAATTACACCAGAAAACTGGAGTGCTGCCCGGCGCGAACACATCCCCGCAACAATGTTGTGGAGCCTCGTTGAGCGGCGAAGCCTTCATTATGCGTCGCTGTGGCTTTGTTCGGCTCTGTGCCTTTTCTCTAATCAGCGAATGATGAGGATGACCTTTTTTAGTCACAGCCTGATGTTAGAGGAGCTCAGGGAAATGAGTTTCACCGAGTACAGTGCCACACAGACAGTGTCGGCTATAGTCATCTTATCTCACCTTTTCTTTTTTCACGGACACCTCCTGTATGTGTGCACTGATACGACGAGCGCAGGTCATTTCCATGGTCATGGTTGTTAAAGCCAGCGGGATGGAGGGAGAGCCAGGCTTTGTTCAGCACGTGACCTGTTCATGACACAGAAAGACACAACTGATTTAAAACTTTACACTCTTTTTCAAAGGATATTTCCAGTTTCTATTTCGATTTTTCTTCACATCTTTCTACAGCCTCCAGAGAAATGGAGGAACTTGTTGCATTCAATCCATGTAGCTGGAAAAGCTTTAATAGCTAAGAGACCCCTTTACTAAAAATACAACATTTCCTCGCTGTATTATGTTTTTTATGCAGGTGCTAACAGAAAAATTCTGTATTCCTGTTTACACCACAGTATAATTTTTGCCCTTGATACAATCAGCTGATATGCAAAGAAAACTGTAGCTACATGACAAAAGAAATGTCTTAATGTTTGGCCAGATTTTTCTAACACCAAGAAAAACAGTGCCAGACTGCAACATTGCTCCAAATTGCAGAATTTCAGGCAGATTTATATGAAGCGTTGATGTTTTTTAGTATATTTCTTTCCTTTTTTTGAAGGTTTTTTGTGCCATTTTTTCTTCCTTCTTGTCATTTTTCCTTGCGCTGCTGTTTCTGTGTGGTGAAGATGTTTGGTAGTCTTTTAATAGAAATCCAAGTTGTGGAGGTCCGCAGATGTTTAGTTAGCTTGTTTCCCCTTTAACACCCGTCTGTGTTGTAAAATGCTGCCTTCAAATTGATGTCAGGAGGTCATATTTTTTCGACATGGGGAGTCAAGTACACCATACAGTACGTTTGGCTTTCAAGTGATTTAAGCCTTATTGCTCTGTTGCTAGGCGACCAGTAACGAAAAAAACGCATCTTGTTCCTTTTTCAAAAATGATTAATGCTGCATTTGAACATCGGCTGACAACAAAAAGTAGAAAATGTCAGTGTACAATCATCGCTCGTGAACCCGGAGCAGTGACAAACTTCTTAATTGCTTTCCACTCTTGCTGCGATTCACAGTAAACACAATCCCACTCAGAGACTCCGTCAGTCTTCCGGCCCTCCACACGTTCATTCGAGAGCTCGTGGACTGATGTGAAAAAGAAAAGGAATATTGCATGAAACTTCTTGGAAAGTGAAACAGTCTCTTTACTAACATTTCATAACAATTCTGTTTGAAACACTACAAGCCCTTGAACTGATGCTATGAGAGCATGAAAGTGG